>LPNX010098477.1:225369-238349 GCA_001517045.1 Pseudotsuga menziesii | reverse complement strand
TATATATATTTTCATCCAGGTACCTTGGTCGCATTTTTGTACATTATTGTGAACTTGTTTGTTCTGGGTTTGTTTGTGCAGTAGCACAAACCTTGCCTTGGAATGCCTGTACCAGGGCTTCTATCTTCACAACTGCCATCGTAGCATCCTCTACTTGCGCAGCCAATTGTTCCACCTAGTCAGATTGTACATGCTCCAACAATTATTTCTCTATTGATTGCAATATGCCTTGAAGCTTTTGTTGCATCAGCTGAATATGGTCTGTGAGCTTTTCTACCTCCGTCTCAAATTCCTCAACCTGGGCTTCCATAGCCTTCTCTTGCTCGCGAAGGGTCTGGACTTCCTACTAGAGACTTTTGATCTCTACATGCTTAATGACCTTTGGCTGGAGGGGAAGCTTCTACATGCACCCTTCACGGCAATGATGCATTCATCTACCTCGCGAATGTGCTACCTTATTTTCTCAGTTGCACCATCCTCAAGCAATGTTTCCAAAATGGTTGCAACATTGTCTGCTTGCACATATGGCTTCTCCGAATTTAAGTTTGGTAACAGCTTCAGAAACTGCTGCTTTTTATTCTTCCAACACCTCTGGGGGTGTGCTTGGTATCTGTTGGGCTTGCTGGTCTTTGACTTGGTGCTAAATATCTTGCACAATCTCCACAAGCCTTGACACTTTATCCAAGGAGTCTTCATCGACCTGCCCAACCTTTGGCGGGAATGCTGCAACGACATTCTTACTAGAATTTTCCAACATGACACAAATTTGCTCACAGGATAAGATTTCCTACTCCTTCTCAGCCAAGGATTTGGCGCACTCTTGTAGCTCCTTCTCCTTTCCTTGAAACAAGGTCTTGCACAATTTGGCCTTCTTTTTCTGTTTTGTTGCTTGATGAGCAACAATGTTTTGCCTTAGTTGGAATTCAGCTATAGCTACCTACTAGATGACATGGATCTCCTCCAAGAGTAACTTGGAGAAGTCTATCTCGGTAGTCCTATTATCAGTATCTGCAATTGTCTCTTCCTTTTGCTTCAAGTGCTTGCGTCTAAACGAGTACCTTGATTGGTGGTTCTTGCGGCGTTGTGAGTAGTGGAATGTTAGGATCAATGGGATATGCTTTGGTGTCCACCACGTGTTTAACCTCATTGATAGATATTGTTAAGTGATTGAGGTGGGTCTGGACCTGGGCATCGATATTCTCTTGCTAGGCCCTTATGCCACCATGGTTATCTTGTGAAACTTTTGCTACAGCGCTAGCAAGATCTTTCAACTCATCCTCCATTAAGGTAGTGGTGTTTGTTGTTCTTTCTTCCTCCTACTTCTTCCACGATGATTGGCCTTCTTTGGGCTATACACGGGTCTACATCTCCTCTTTAGCATGTGGCTATGTGGAAGGATGGTGGTATGAGTCCTTTGTATCATCATCATCTTCCAAGTTTTCTTGTGATGGGTCCCCTTGGGTATCATCACCTTCTCGCTCTTCACCATGAACTTGGTGAATTGGCGGTTCTTCTATATTCTTCTCTTTAGGAAGTGGTTCTGCAAGTGGTCCGCACCATTACTCCATCTAGAGCTTGACAATTGCATCCACATCATCGTTGGTTACTACAAATATGGCTTGATGTATTTTCTAGGGTGAACCTTTTACATGAAACATATTTATATGATGCATATCAGCTTCAAATTTGAAAAAAGAAGCATACCTTTGCACAACTGCAGTGCGGATCCTATGGGTTTGTCAAACAAATTGTCAAAGTGCCTCTATGTGCAAGAAGAATACCACATTTGTATCTTGCTGGTGCTTCATGTCGGCCTTATATTCCCATAGATTTTGATATTTCCCCCCCAAACAGGATACTGGGACATTCATATGTACATAATCCATGGGGTTAGCCCAGACAATGAAGAAGATCAAACTTAGCAGCCAAGAATAGTAGAATTTATGACCTTCCTTTTGTTGTGCCAGCATCACATCTTTGAACAAGGCACTGAGCAAGTACCATGACCAGTTGAATTTCTTCCCCCATGCACATAAATCTGCAATTTCTATTACTCCTATGGAACATTGCGTCAGTATCACTTTATGAAATATTTTACAGGGTAATATTTTTGCAGCAACCCGGACACTTTTGTCCTGGATGGGCCCAATTAAGTATCCCCATCCTCTATGCTGAAGGTTGTGCTTCCTCTTAATGTCCTGAGTATTATGTTTAGCGAGGTAAGGCAGAGGGTCTTTTCCTTCACTTGGATGCCTAGTAATTCTCACTATTAGTTCATCAGTAATTGGGTATGGCTGATCCATGGGGACTTCACTCAGTGAACCTCTCACATAGCACGTGTTATCATGGGATATTAAAGAATACCCTTAATTTCAAGAGATATTGACCCAAACTCTTTTTGTTGAAACCCCCTTGCAATACTTAAAACCTCCTCCCCACCCCTTTTTATACCTCAATCCTTATAAACCACCCTACCCACCCCCACCTTAAGCCTCTCATCCCCCCAATACCTACAATATATTGGTTATATTTTTGATAATTTTAAAACCCACAATATGAACTAACATGATAGGATATTGGCTAACAAGTGAAGCCCCCATGGGATGATCCAGCCATAGGTATCCTCTATGAATGCAGACCAATAACTGCTTTACATACGTACTGGGTTGGACACTATGGTTGAAATGAGGAATGAATAGCATGTTTATTAGACCTAAAGTGGCTAGTCCCTCAGCCCACTTATGTGGTTTGATTAGCTTGATAGCAGGGTCAACATTCTGTATTATATCCATGCAGTCTGTTATCTGTAATCATTCTTGTTGCCGAGTGTCGTAGCCCTAGAGTTTCAAAATAGCTAATGTGGGAAGGATGTCCTTTAATACGAGTATGCTGACAGGGATCCTTGGTGTGATTAAAGTGGTCATTGGTTTCACCAAGAGATCTGCATGTACTGCACCAAGTCTTCTTGGTCTAATGTAAGCTGGAAAGTTTGGGTTGACCCATTCTCTTTGTGGATCTACCTGTTGTGGTAGTTCTTCATATTCATCATTAGTTTCCTGCTCAGCAGCAGGTGTCTTTCCATGCTTTCCTGGAGTTTCTAGAACTTTACATTTCTATTGTCTCAGTTGTGGTCATGTAGATGACTCGCCTGGAATAACTGGTATTTCTTGGACTGGGTTCGTCACAGGATGCGAACCAAGGGTCAGAATTGTTTGTGTCTTCTTGGTTCTTGCCATTGAGTCGGTCTCTGGGGACTGCTGCAACTGTGGGCTTGCAGCTAACTGTATTTATACTTCCTCCTCAATTAGGCAGCCATAGATGACAATGGCGTCTGAAGCCTCACTCTCGCTGGGAATGTTAATTACCATGGGCTTGAACGGGATGGAAAACAAGTGATATGATGCAGGTCTACAGTAGTTCAGCTCTGGTGCTCTCAGTGCGTAATAGAAAACTGTCTTGATGAAGAAATGAATATTTAGATAGCAGGAAATGTCTTTCAATCATTTATTTGACAGTAGTTCAAGGTCTAATCACGCTTGTAGGTTTCTTTTCCAATGCTTTCTCCATTAATTTCTGTAACTGACCTTTTGGGCTGTACTTGTAAAACCAGTAATGGTAATTAGTGCTAATATGGTTGATGAGAGCTAACAGTACACCACCTTTCTCCTCATATTGGGTTGCTTTAAGGCCACGTAAGTGACCTAGCCGTACAGTTCCTTGGTATGGATCCGCTGGTTAATGCTAGCCAGCCTGTCATTCCTATTTTTTTCATTCTTTGGCACCTAGCTATCTTGCCTCTTGCACATTTTAGGTCTCCCGCTTGGGTATACATGATGATGTGACCACTGGGTGGTTTATTTCTCATGCTTTCTATTGGTTCTATCGCAATCTTGCAACATAATGGTTTACGTCTTTTGGCTTTTTTTTTTACATGTCGAAGTAAGGTTTCAGGCAACTACCATTTACCAAACTCGCGACATGGGTACCATCAAATTTTCTGAAGTTGTACTGTGCCCATACCCATAGTTGGTGCGATGGTATACGGCCATAGCCAAGTTTCCTTTAGGTTGTGTGGGTGCGTGAAGGCTCTGCTGTCATAGTGTAGGATAAGTCTCCCTTCTATGGATGGCTTTATCCTAATATATTGACAATGTCATTCCGGAAGCTATTGTTGAGTTGGTTTAGTATCGCAAAGGTATCTTCATCCTCTCTAAGTCTTCCACCATTCCCTTTCTTGTTGAACCATTTAGAGGGAGGAGGGTCTGATATTTCTTCATGAGGTCTGCAATTTGTACAACTGCTTCATCCTACAAGTGATTTGGGATTACTCTATGATCTTTGCTTAGTTCCATTATTTTTGTCCCGCTGGAGTTAGTCGAGCTATCATATGTGTCCCTGGGTAGTTTTTCTTGCTGAGTAGCTATGCTATATGGGTGAGCATTGTCATCGTTGATCTTCTCAACCATACCCTCCTTGTCCTGTTGGATTGTATTATGAATTATAGGGTGTTTGTCAATCTTTAGAACTATGTGCACGACCTGTTGGGTTCCTTATCATAGCTGCTCAAAGTTATCATAGGTCTTGGTCGTCGTATCCAAAGCGTATATGAAACTCTCATAGGTGGGTAACTCCCTTCACTCAGTCTCCACCTGTCACACAGACCTTGTGACTCTTGCACACCTTCTCATGGAGACTTCATGTAACCTATTTTTACAATTCTCTAAAGCCTCCCCTAAATCAGATGTACATGAAATCACGCACATCCAGCTTAGGTTCCCATCTGTCATCGGACTGATATGATCTTCATGCATGGATGTAACATTGTAGATTCATTAGAGGAAATTTCAACTCAAAATGGGCCTTTTAACTTTTATTCAAATTCCATGTCATCATGTGTTAGCCAATGAAATTGCTTTAAATTTGAAATACCATATAGGTCTTAAACACTTTTTTAATATAAATTTGGGGATAGGTATCATAAAAAAAACTACTTTTTTTGTTTGTATTTTTGACATATCTCTCTGTGTTTTTACTCAAATTTCGATCAAGAGAGCTCGTTGAATGCGGAATTAAATTTCGCATCCAACGAGTACCCACTCGGCATACTTTTGACGGACCCCGCTACCCCAAAAACAAGAAATGCCTGAAAAATGAAATGATGACATCATCATTTCGTTTTTTCAGGTATTTCTTGTTTTTGGGGTAGCGGGGTCCGTCAAAAGTATGCCAAGTGGGTACTCGTTGGATGCAGAATTTAATTCTGCATCCAACGAGCTCTCCTGATCGAAATTTGAGTAAAAACATGGGGAGATATGTAAAAAATACAAACAAAAAAAGTAGTTTTTTTCTTTTCTTCCTCCAAAATTAATAAATATTATTTAATTATTTTAACTATTATTTTATTAGTTCATTTTAGGAGGCCCCTTTTGAGTTGAAATTTCCTCTAATGTTAGTCGAGATAGTCGACCTACCCCTCATTATAAATAGGTTCAACATATCTTTGCCCCTCAAATGGATCAATGGACGATACTAATCTCATCTCCTCATCTTCAAAGGAGAGAATCATTTTCTTCAAATTTATAATTGTTTGATTGTCTATAGCCCAATCTATCCCTAGTAGTGTAGGGTAAGGATTTGTGTCATCTACAATGTTGATGACCTCAAAGTCTACATATGTGTGCAATCCTTCAACATCGATGACGACATTGCTCAATCATCCAATGGGTAGTACCTTCGCCCGATTGGCAAGATGTAGCTAGATATGAGACTAGTCCAAGTGCAGCTTACCCATGCTTTCCCAAGTCTGGCATGTTAGGATATTTACATCTGACCCTAGATCTAAAATGATATAGTCCATGTTATAATCACCTATCTGCACATTCATTCTCAATTTGCGGCGAGTATTACATTTTTCTCGCACTTGGTTAACCTTCTTCTCAATGCGTGGTACTACAAGGATCTCATCTATTATTTCTTGTACCTCTACAATAACATGTTTATCTTGGATTAACATCAAACAACTTGATAGAAGAGGCCTCAACTTACTAGCTGCAGTGGAAGCTTTCTTCTGGAATAGATGTTCGAATCGTTCTGGAATGTCCTTGACTTCTATTGATGTTGATGGTACCTCAGGGATTATGAAGTTTGATTGCACATCGCAAAATAATTCCTTCTACTTTGGGCCGGTCGATGATTATTTTTCCTGCGCCACCAGCCTCACTTGCGACTGCATTTGTTCTTGTGGGTTGCCTTGCTCTACTCTAGTCATCGCACCTTCTCTTGTTATGACAACAATGTTCAGGTCTCATGGTTCATCCACGATCATCTAAAAATTCACATTTTCATTTGAGTTTGGGTTTGGTGGGGGGTTGGGTGTGGCAACAGTTCTTTCTTGCCACTTTGCGATTAGCTGAGGGAATTGTTCAACTTTATTGTCCTTCCCTTTACAATAGGAGCATGTCCTTGCAGGATCCAAAGAATCTATGGAAAAGTGACCTACTTGTCCACAGTTATAACATGTAACTAGACCTCTCCCCCTACCAAATCCTCCTCTGCCACCTCGTCCTCTAAAGTTTCCACCACCCCTTCCCTGAGGGTGTAGTTGCTGCTGCGGGTACTAGTTCTACTGGTAGTTTTGCTGATAGGGGTTTTGCTGTATGTATGGATGCTAAAGTGCATACGACTGTTGGTACTGATTAGTTGGGAACTGTGTAGTTTGGTACAAGGCTTGCACATGTTCAACCTGAGGGAACCCCTCAATTTTCATTAAGTATGTATCACTGTTTTCTCTTTCAAGAGATGGTATGCTCTATAGTATTTTTCATCATGTTATAGTGATCTACAAAATTTACAAAATAAGTTTGCAGGGGTACTCACAACCTTTTGAAAATACACACATTCCTCATCACAGTGACCTCTTGACTGGTATATAAGACACCAGGGTAACCCTTTCCCATTTAATGGGTTAGGTGCACCATATGCGACATAATTCATGAAGGTCAGACAGTTATCCCTGGTGTGTCCATCCATTGTACATTTTTTGCACCATAAGTCCTCTTGTCCTTCTTTTCCCTTCTTGATATCCTGAAGTTGTAGTGTGAGGTTCGCCAGCTGCGACTGAATCTAAACCATTTTGGTAGCACCATCAACAATAGGCGAGGCCTCTAGCTTCATCACCAGCTCCAATCATTTATATATGTGACTCAATATTCTGCTGCATCAATGGCCCTCGGATATGTGGTAGAAGAGAAAAAATAAACCAATCCTTATTCTGTACATCGAACATTTGGAAGCTTACTTTAGCCATCAGCATCTTGAATCTTTGGTCAAAATCCCACAAAGTTTTTGCTAGAGCTTGTTTAATATCCTTAATCTCAGTAATACATTGGAACTCTGATTTAGGTTTTTTGAACTCTGAGATCATTGCAGTGCAGATTTCCTCGAGGGTCTTCTGTGGTGTTCCGGATGGGATGGAAAAAAACTTCATGAACCAATCCAGGGCGCAACCCCTTAAGGTCGTAATCATCTATGCTTTCTTAACGTCAACACCATGGACCAAACACACCACCCACACAGCTTCACATAGGAACCAATGTTGTTCAAGGTCTTCCATTCCATTTCCATTAAATGTAGGTAACCAAACATCTATCGCAGCCATTACGTTGGCATTCAGGTTCTCTAGGGTAGGGTTCAACTGAGTTGTACCTTTTGGCATACTAGTTTCAGGACTAGTGTTTTCCAAGTTAGAGGTCCTTCAAGGGGATGGGACTCTAGATCTCATCTTTGGCGATATAGTTTGTGTTATATAATTGTACTCTGACCCTAAGGTCTCATCATAGCTATCTGGATCTTCAGGTCCTTCTGAGATTGGGCTATAGTCCCCGTCTTCATCGCAAGACCCTTCGTCTTCGCATGACCAAAGTTCATGTTCACTTCCTTTGAACAAACTAGGATCCCATCGACCCCTTTCAGCTTTCCTTCTCTTTCCTGATCTAAATCTTCTCCCACTCCTTAGGATTCCAAACTCAAGTTCAAGTTCTGTTCTTCCTTGGAACATCTCCACGTACTCCTCCCCATGTTCTTACCTTCTTGTTAGTGACATAGCCCCTTCCTAGACACACAAATCAACTATCTAGGTGCAAAATACCCTTCTCATAAGAAAGTAGATTTATCCATCTACTTATGCTCAATAAGTATCTCCCTTGTGGTCCTTGGAAGAAATATCGTTCAGCTTCAATTGGTTACCTCCTGAACCAATTGGTCGTTCCACTCGGTAATCACCCTTGTCTGGTAGTTGGTCGATCTAGATGCCAATCCTACCAACCATTCATGTAGTAGAATAGGGAACTTAGCAAATAATATCTCATGAATATGAGAGTATATATAATCATCCAACCATCTTTCTATGCTAAACTATTTCCCTGCACTTTCTTCTTGCGCAAATGCCACTGTTTTAGCCTCCAGCCAGTATTCTATATCCTCCTTCATTGGGTGCCACACCATCTCCCTAATTTAATCAAAGGTCATGGAAACAGAACCATTTGTTGGCCACTTTTCCCCACTTGCACGGACCAGGTTCTCTGCAGCCCACCGATCCAACAACTACCCAAGATACTGGCCCAATAGAGAAATCCCCATCGGCAACACCTACGAAGCAAGCGTAGTCTCACCTGAGATATCTCATAGATTTTCAGGGAAGCATAGTCCCTTGGTTCGCAACCAAGAATCTCAATGAAGGCAGCATGACGGTTGGATGGAGGAGTCGGTTCTACATGAATGAGCACAACTGTATGTCATCCCATGCGACCTGAATTCTCTTTCTCCCTCGTATCTAGCGTGATTCATCTGGCACAACTAACTCACATCAATCAAATCTATGACTTAAGTCAGGATTCATAACATAAATTATCCAGAATGATATAGATTTATACAGTGTCAATTCAACAAGATATTATGTTCATCCATCTATCAATTGCAAGAAACTAACAAGAACTGAACCACAATTAACATTACACGAAAAGAAACTATTAATCAATCACATAAAAATTCACCACATCAATCATTCATTTGGACACAAGGAATAACATGGAAACCCATACGGAAAAAACCACCAAGGTTCTCTTGATCTAGCATAAGAAAGGATATAGCGCCTTACAGTCTACAAGATGTAGACTGATCTTGAGATATATCTTTAAGTTCAGACTCATAGTTCTCATGCTCTCTGGTTCACTCATCTACTCTACTCCTACTCCTAGTGGTCTACTCCCACTACAGCCAGATCCACGGCTCAACAGCCCCTCTACTGCTACCATACTCTTCCTAAGTCTACTCCTCTTCTAATTGCTATGACATTACAACATGACTGGCATCCCCTCCCATGGATTACCACTGAATAACAATCTACATGAAAGTGAACAAATATTAGTGAAAACCTTACAGACTAATGGACTAACAGTGCTCTATGACATCAACCAAATAAACTTGAAAGAAGAAAAATAAGACTGACCAACCTTCTAACCATTGCATCCTTCCTATTTATACTAATTTACATGGCCACGTAGGGCCAACTGCATCTCGACATTCTATTAGCCATCACCATCAGCCACCCCTATGGTTACAACTGTGGTGATAATGACTTGACACGAGGCACTATCAGCCTGAATTACAAATATCTTCTCGTGCATGCGTAGCTATAGGATTACGCCGTCTTATAAGGCCATGATCTGGATTCTGTATCTATCATTTTCAACCGTTTTCCCCTTGCCCGCATCTGTTCTTGCCTTTCCTTTGCCATGCACTCCTCCGCTCTGCCTTCGTGGGCCCTTTCCGTCCTTTGTGCTCTTCCTTTTCTTCTATCGTGCATGCAATGCATTTTACTTGGCTGTGCACATGAAGTTCCTTCTTATGCCCCTTTCTTGGGACAACACTCACTAATGAGTTGTAGATCACCAGTAATTTCTGAATAGCAAACAAAAATACCTTCAAGAGTGAAATTTGCAAATCTATAACCATAAAAATGAATTGAGGGTCTCACACCTTTCATGTTGCATGGAAGGAAATGTTTTGGGTATAATGGAGGAACCTCATGTGGAGGAGATCCATGAGGAAGGAGCATATTTGTAGGTGCTTGTGAAAAGATATGAGGAAGAAAATATTGGCCAAGCACTCATGGAGTTTGGGAGGAAGGATGAAGTGTTATTAGCTATGGGTAATATGGTTGAGGGAATTCCAAGTGAATAAAAAATAAAATATGATTATCTATTGATGTATTGGGTAGATAAAAATATCACAGAAATAGAGGATCAAGGATGTACTAGAATTGCTTGCATCAGTGAAGGGTTCTCTGATACACATGCTTGGAAAGAGACACATTGCGAGATACCCTTACGGATGGTAGAATATGATCCAGAGGAGGTGGATGATCAAATTCCCTATCGATCAACCAATAAAATTCGTTATTCATCCATTGATTGGGTGGATAGAGACACCTTGGGAATGAATATTGCAGGAGGTAAAAAGTTTAATTTATGCAATAATTATTTTTTTGCGACTAACATTGTTCTGACATGTGATAAGACACAAATATTTAATTTTCAGCCATTGTATACCTTCCATACACATTCACATGAGGTGCATTCAGATTTTTTTGTGCTTGAGGAATTTTGGGATGCAGATGATGAGTTCCAAGCACATGGACATTGCCCAAGAAAGGTTGATTTTTCTCATGGAAGGAGTCCCCTTTTCAGTCAAGAAGCAAAAGAACTCCCTTGTGTTGTACAAACCCATGAGGGGTTTGTTGCATCCACTCCTTTGGTGGAGACATTTTGCAGAGAATTATTTCACTATAAATTATTTCACACACCTATGGCAGCCAACACACATAGGGATGAAAATTAGGTGAGGGGATTTCACTTATTGGTGCCACATGAGGAGCAGGAGGCTCCAGATATTCCATTGATGACTTAATGGTTCATACATAAGGTATGAAAAGTGCACTATTCCATTTATATGTGGACAACAAACATTAGAGGCATATATTTCAGGTCTTCATCATGCATGGCTATACATAAAAGTTCCATTTGATATAGTTTGGCGGAACAAGTAGTAGAGTGTTGAGTTTTTGTACCTGAACAAATATAGCAGATGAGATTCCTGTGTGGTGGTATGATTTCATAACCTCATTTTCATTCTCTCCAATGATGAAATTTTGTTTTTTTTAATGATGGTTGGAAGGAGGAAGATAAAACCATGGGATCCTCGCATTCTTGGGAATGACATATTTCCAAAGGGGACAACAACATTTGGGTCCTTACAAAGGAGACAGTGGGATATAGGAATTTTACTTAGTTACCTTAACTAGGTTGACAATTTTGTTAAAAGAAGTGGTCATCAAAGAAATGACTATGATCAGAGTGGTGCAGTATAAACATGGTGGAAAAAATTTGCACCACTCTATGGTGCTTATTCTTGAGGAAAAGTAGATTTGGCAGGGTAGGACTGTCATATCCCCACATTTTGAACACCAAAAGCGTTGACCATGATAAACACGTAGGGATTCTAAATGATATTATTTAATTACCCTAGGTAAAATTGATAAAATAATTATGGAAGAGGATTATACTAAGTTTTATTTATTGTAATTTTTAATTATTATGTAATTAATTATGTGGAAAATAAGTTTCCATTAATAGGAGGGCCACTTGGGAAAGAAAACTTTCCAAGGAGGAAATAAAATCTGTCATAGAACTGACAAAAGCCAAAAAAATATGTCAGACACAAAAGAGGCAACTCTGGGCCAAGGTAGGGCGCAATTTCCATTTGGCATCTCAGCCACAAAAGTAGGCAGTTCAGAAAAAGTTGTCACAAGTAAAAGAAACAAATCTAGGGTGTAGTTTCCATTCTGAAGTACAGTGACAAAAGTAGGAAGTGCAAGAAAAGTTGTCATAGGGAAACATAACAACTTTGGGCCAAGGAGGGAGTAGTTTCCAAATTGTATGAAGGTGCATGACAAGGAAACGTCTTTCATGTCTCACACATGGTAATTTTCTCATGGAGGGAGAATTCATGGCTAGGGTTAGGGCTTTGGCAAGGGAAAATTTCTCACCAGATGGTTGACTTGCCCAACAAGTCACCACAGGTTTATTTAAAGAAAGTGGGAGCTCCATTACTTAGTTTGGATGTTTTATTATTTTTATTTTGATCAAGCTAAGGATTCCTTGCTGAGTTTTGTGCATTAATTTCTTGGGATATGCACCCCAAATTTCTCTTTCTCTCTCTCTTCTTCCCCTCTTCTCCGCTTCTCATTAGAGGTTATACTGGAGCTATGGAGAATCCTCTCTGATTTGATTCAGGATTTGTTAGCAACCTCTAGCCATCCATGACTGTATATCATATTTCATTAATAGTTCCAAGAGTTTCCAGTATCAAAGGGTTCAAACCTCTATCTACTTCCTTGAATTTCATCATTTAATTACACTGTAATGATGCACAATTTTGAAGAGAGTGTTATAGTTCATCTATGAGAGTAATTTCAATGTTTTTGGCTATAATATGATATCATAAACATTCTATACAAATTTTATTCCAAAATTAATTTTTTTGTATTTTTTTTGGTAACTAGGGGAATCTGCAACTAGGGGCTGGGTTGGTACTTGTGTAACATGGGGTCTGGGGATCCATTCCTACTACAACTATACCCCTAGGTTCCCCACAACCGCCTGCAAGCATGGGAAATGAGTAATTGTGTGTGTGATTTGAACTCGTGACCTCCTTTAAAACATGTGACTTCATATCAAGAGAATCTCCAATGAGACACACCCATGCAGGCTATTCCAAACTTATTTAAAATGGATTAGTTTTACACATTTTAGTGGGCCTAGTCTAGATTTGCATTGTAAAATGACTAGTTTTGTTGTAACTTTGATATTTCAACATGTATGAATCCAAATAACACCATTTGTTTTTTGATGAGTCATTAATAG
>LPNX010098477.1:209181-225058 GCA_001517045.1 Pseudotsuga menziesii | reverse complement strand
TATTTGGGTGCGGTCCTTTAAAATCCCCCTCAAAAGTGTTCATAATTTGAATTTTGGGGGCGATTTTTAAACCACCCCCGCCCCGAAAATAAAAATCCAACAGGACTTTTGGGGGGGGGCATTTTGGAAAGATCCCCCCCCCCCAAATCCCAACATGAATTGTAATTTTGGGGCAGGTGGGGGCGTTGGAGAGAACCCCCCCAAAAGTCCAACATGACTTGGAATTTCGGGGGGGTGGTGTTTGAAAAAACACCCCTCCCCCTAAAATTCCAACAAGAATATTTTTGGGCGGGGTGTTGGAAATTCCCCCCCTAAAGTTTTACATGAAATTTTGTAAAGGTAGCAGTATAATTCGAATATTATATGTAGTATAATATATAGTAGGATCACTAAAAGAACAATGTCCAAGCATAGAAATAATAGACACAATATTTTGACCTGGGAAACCACAAGGGATAAAACGCAACAACCTTGTGATAGAAATATTAGTTCAAAGTATAACATACATGCAAATAAATAGTAATAACATATAGCAGAAGATCGATAAACCACAAGAAAAAAGGAGAAACTCCTCCAAAGATAGGGAACCCTAGAAATTACTTCTTCTAACTAATAGCAAACTTCTTCCTTGAGTGAAGTGAACTTGGTTGGGTGAAAATGAGTGACAGACCTTGTTATTTATGGTTGACTTTATGTTTGCTTGTTCACTTTAACTGGGGCCAACATGCACACTTAATATGGTATGAATATTATTTTATGCATAGTAATCATTGTTTATTATTATATTTTCTAAGGCTAACTTGGTGAGGATGCCTCAGACAGCTACTACATCAACAATCCATCTTAGCCAGGGAAGAATCATCATACTAGAACACTGTGTATGGATATAATTTGTAAATCAAAACTATCTCTAACATCTCTATAGCATAATCAATTTCTCCCAACATAGTATTAGCCCATCGAGAAGTGTTAACAACTCAACGCAATCCATCGAGGAGTCAATATGCACCAATTAAACCCTGTCCATGGGGGAATCTACATGTAACAACTCAACTTATTATATCAAGGAGTCAACAACTCAACCCAGTACATTGGTGGTTCCACATACACTAGCTCAATCCATTCTATTGGTAAGCCTACATGTAATATGCGCTATATGCATCAGTATGCACTAGTCTCTTCACCCCATAATAGGGTGTCTTAGAGATCTCCCCACTCAGTATAAGAGTGTCTAGGATAATGCACTAAATTTATCCATCACATCACATGATGTCCAAGAGATATCCCCACTCAATCATAGAGTGTCCAGGAGCATGTGTCGGTCTCTCCATCCCTTCACAGGATGTCCGAGAGATCTTCCACTCCATCACAAAGTTTTTGAGAGAATACAGTGGCCTCTCCGCCCCTTCCCAAGGTGTCCAAGAGATATCCCCACTCTATCATAGAGTTTCTGAGAGAATGTTGTGGCCTATCCACCCCTTCACAAGGTGTTTTAGAGATATCCTCACTCCATCACAAAGTGTTTGGGAGAATGCAATGGCCTCTCCACCCCTTCACAGGGTGTCTGAGAGATCTCCCCACAACATCATAGAGTGTATGAGACAATACAATGGTCTCTCCACCCCTTCACAGGGTTTCCAAGATATCTCCCCACTGGGTCACAAAGTGTCCTAGAGGCTGTAACTATAAAATCATCCTTCCCTCTCAACAAGGGAGTTAATATGAGACTAATATCCCCACTCCATCACAGAGTTACTCGGAGAAGGTACGGTCCCATTTTGAGTTATCTAGGGACTATTCTCCCCAATATATCATATATTGTTTGGGACAATTCACTTCTGCATTCTGACTCATCTACCCTTATCCAAGTCATGTGACTAATACTGGGAGAATGTTTTCTTGATGTTGCATACATCCATCTCCACAAATATAACATATGGCACATTTGGGCCAAATATTCATTTGCATGGGTAATTTGGTGTAGTGAGATCCATCATTGATGCACACAAGCTCATAATGATTTCCATGTAACACATGTACACCAAATATTCCCTTTATAGAGAACCTGCTATTTTGTTACATGAAGTAAATGTTTTTGGAAACACTGCTTGCATTGGCTCTCAACCTTGAGATTTTTTAGGAGTTGATGCATCAAGATAGTATGAAATATTTTGATTCCTAGACTCAAAATTGAATTCCTTGGAAAATATCAAAATCCAAGTTTTTATTGGCTAACCTAAACAAGTTGATATTTGATCAAATCAAGGACATTATCTCAAATCCATGTTGACAAAGTCAGGCCCCAAGCTTCTAAATCTAGATTTAAATATTAGGAATGAAGAATATCCAAGGACTTAAAGAAATATAAGCACAAGGATTGTTTTTCATAAAACTATTTTGATGGTAAATTAAGAGATTTATGGAGGAATATACTCCTATTTTACGATGTCGTTACTCCCTACCTGGTTGCTTGAATCCATGACTAGCATGTTCGTATTGTTAGTGTTCTTCTTGTGGTTCGATGGATTCATGTTAGGATGTATCTCCTGACACTTATATTTGGTGGGACCATCAATATTACAATGGTTGAAATGGTTATTTGGATCATTGCATTGATTTTTAGTGGTTGTTGTGTTCTTATCCTCTCCTTTCCACTTTTTTTTTCTCCTTGCAAGCATCTTGGTTGCCTTTCTTTTGGAACCACTTGTGTTATATTTTTATCAATTAGACAATATGATATTAGGATCTTATCTAAGAGAATAACATGAACAACAATCAATCATAAGAGACAATAAACACGAAGATTTATCCTCAGGGAAACCATAAAGGAAAAACCCCACAAGTTCCTCAGAGATATAATGAGCACCAATGGCAGTAGTAAAACCCAAAGACAGAAAGATGATCTCCAACATTTGTTCTCTTTCTCACTTGAGTGAGCTTCTTCTCTCTCAGCTATGCTCTATATCTAGGTGAGTGTGTGTGATAAATAGAGAGGCCCACTCTCTATTTATACTAGTTCCTGACTTGACAATAACTTACCAGGGATGACTTCTCTACGAGAGTCTTATAACCCTATTTCCCCACAACTATCAGGACTTTACCCCCAAATTACAAAGGAGGGTTAATCTCTATGACTTTACATGACTTGATTACATTAATGAATCTCCCGATAGGAACATTGGGGACCAATGAAATACAATATATGAAATATACAAGTGAATACATTATGAAGTTACAAATACATCAACACTCCCTATTAACTAGGAAGGTATTCTCTTGACACAATTGATCAGTACAATTCTTCTTCTCTAGATCATCATCAAATATGGATCAGCACTGGATCATCATCAAAGTAGGATCATCACTAGATCATCATCATCATCAATGTTTTTTCTATCTTGATCAAATGGTGCTATCTCTTAATTCTTCTCATCACAAGAAGTTCTACAGAGAAAACCTATTTTCATGATGGTTATAGGCCTAGCCTCCATGTAGGTATTCATTTATAGATCCAGTCCTTTTTCATACTGGATGTAGGCCTCTATAGATCTAGTCCTTTTTCATACTAAATGTACCTCTACAGAGCCAGTCCTTTTTCATATTAGATGTAGGCCACTACAGAGCCAACCCTTTTTCATGTTGGATGTACTTCCATAGATCCAGTCCTTTTTCATACTAGATGTGGGTCTCTACAGAGACAGTCCTTTTTCATACTGGATGTAGGCCAATATATAGCCATACATTTTTCATGTTGGATGTACTTCCACAGAGCTAGTCCTTTTTCATATTGGATGTGCGTCTCTACAGAGCCAACCCTTTTCCATGCTGGATGTAGGCTACTACACTTATATCTGACCATGGGAGGCCTCACCTACCACCATGTCAAAAGGGTACAACACTTACATATGACCATGGGAGGAACCAATCCTACCACCATGTCAGAAGGGAATAGAACTTACACCTAAACATGGGAGGAACCAATCCTACCACCATTTCAAAATGGCACAACACTTACATCTGACCATGGGAGGCCCTGCCTACCACCATGTCAGAAAGGATCACAGACTCATCACTTCCCCTTAGAATGAACCTCTATCTAGAGAACACCAAGCTTCTCTCGAAAGTATTCAAACTTCACTCTAGATAATGGATTAATCAACACATCAGCTATCTATTCATCTATCACAACATACTAGAGCTTCACTACTCCGCTCTACACCATATCTCTGATATAGTGGTATTTGATCTCGATATGCTTCGACTTGTCATGGAACACTAGGTTCATCGACAACTTCACACAACTCTGGTTGTCGCATTATATACAAGTAGCAGCCAACTAGAGATCAAGCAACTCATACAGTAGCTTCCTTATCCATATTGCTTCACAACTAGTTGAACAACCTTCAGCATACTCTGCTTCAGCTGTACACAGTGCCACACATGACTGCTTCCTGCTAAACCAAGAGATCACACCTGATCCCATACTGAAGCAACACCCAAAATTTATCTTCCTATCAATGGCACTGCCTACCCAATATGAATCCACATAACCCTCTAGGTTAATCTTCTGATTCACCTCATACTTGAGCCCATAATTAACTATACCCTTTAGGCATGTCAGAATATGCTTTGCAACAATCAGGTGAACATGTCTAGGATCCGTCAGGAACTGGCTCAATGTGTTCACAACAAAGCAAATATTTGGTCTCGTATTCGTCAAGTACATTAAGGACCCAATCATATGATGATACATCATAGCATCAACCAAATCTGATGAAGCATCACTCAATATATTTAGGTTCGATTCCATAGGTGTGTTCATGGCCTTGCAGTCCATCATCCCAAACCTCTGCAATATCTCTACTGCATACTTCCCTTATCCTAGGGAGATTCAATCTACATTCTACCACACCTCCATGCTTATAAAGTAGTGCATCATACCAAGTTCCTTCATCTAGAACTCAACAGCAAGCTTCCTCTTCATATCAGCAATCAACACATCCTCACCTGTTACAAACAGGTCATCTACATACAATAGGAGTATCACTGGGTTCCCTTCTTCAACCTTGTATTAAAGGTTGGAATCCGCTTTACTCTTGCTAAATACCAAACTAGTCAAGAAGCTGTCAATCCTGTCATACCATGTCCTGGGTTCCTATTTCAAACCGTACGGGTCTTTCTTCAATTTACACACATGAGTTTCCCTTTTATGTGTCTCAAACCTGAGTGGTTGCTCCACATACAATTCCTCTTCCACTCCACCATTCAAGAAATCAATATTGACATCCATCTAGTGTATCTTCCATTTCATCACTATAGCCAGAGCAAGTACTGATCTGATGGAAGTGTATCTGGCTGTAGGTGAAAAAATTTCTTCATACTCTATTCCTTCTTTCTAGGAGAAGCCATGAGCCACAAATCTTGCTTTATATTTCTCTATGTTTCCATTTGCAACATGCTTGATCGATCTTGTAGATCCACTTGGAAGTCATAACATACTTTTTCTATGGTCTTGGGACAACATCATAGACATCATTGTTCATGATTGACTGGTACTCCTCGATCATAGCATCCTTCCATTCTTTCTTCTCTATCACTTCTTCATAGTTGGAAGTTTCTTTATCAATGATGTCACATAATAGAGCTACATATTCGGAGTAGGCTCTAGTTCTCTTCCTCTCTCTATGCATTTCTTCTGGAGCCCCATATATTTATACACCTTGAATAACCTCTCATACCCATGTAGGTTTCCTCTTGTGAGGATTCTTCTCCTGGGGTGGATCTACAGGTTCCTAGGGTTCTTCTATTTCTCGATCTTATTCTTGAGTTTTATCATTCATAGTTGTATCTCGAATTCTAGGTACTTCTATTTCTTTAGGATCTTCAGTGGGTCACTTTCTGGATTTGTTGTAAGCTGAGTCTTCTTCAAATGTTACATCCTTCCTGATGTTGATCTTCTTGAATCTTGGGAAGTATATTCTGTAAGCCTTCGAGCTTTCACTATATCCCACAAATACACCCTTCTTCCCTGAAGGATCTAACTTTGTCCTCTTTTCTTTTGAAATGTGTATGTACACTGGAAAACCAAATATTTTAAGATGGTTGAATTATGTTTTGTTGCCGAAGAAGACTTCTTCAAGTGTCTTGTTCTTGAGTACTCTATGTGGAGTACGATTATGTACATACACAACTATTCTAGTAGCTTCTTCCCATATATGCATGGGAAGATATTGATCATGAAGCATTTCCCTTGCAACTTCCATAATTGTTCTATTCTTCCTTTCTTCTATCCCATTTTATTGTGTATTCCATGGAGTGGTCAAATCCCTCTTAATCCCTGAATATTTACAAAATTATTTCAATTTATTTGATGTGAATTCTCCACCATTTTTTGATCGAAAGGCCTTTATTTTATTTTCTGTGTGATTCTCAATCAAGACTTTGAACTCTTTGAACTTGTTGAATACTTCATCTTTGTTTTTTAGAAAGTATATCCATGTCTTCCTAGAAAAATCATCAATGAAAGAAACATAGTATACATACCCACTCAATGAACTGGATGACATCTGACTGCATACATCGGAGTGGATGATTTCCAAGATTCATTTTTCCTTGTTCTCACAACTTGGAAATGTCATTTTTGCGTTCTTTCCTTTCACACATCCTTTCCAGACACCGTCATGTTTTTCCTTTATTTCTAGAATACCTTCAACAACTTTGCTTGCAAGTGGTAGTGCTCTATAGTGCACACGTGCAAGCCTTATGTGGAAAAGTTCATTTGGATCTACTAATTCATGGACCAAGGCTTATTCTAGTTGGCCCTTTAGCTTGTATAATCCTCCCTCTTGCTACCCAATCAAAACTGTATCATCTATGGTCTTTCCCTTTGGCCACATAAGAACTTGGCCATCTACAAATTCAACCCTCATGCCTTTTTCATCCAATGTAGAGATGGAGAGGATTTTCTTCCTTAGTCTTGGTACAAACATGACATCCTTCATTTTCATAGAATTTCCAGAGTCTAACTTGTAGGAGGATTCACCACCACCTTTTATTGGATATTGGTAGTCATCCCCAATTTTCACCTTTTGGGGTGACTCATGTTATGATAATTTCACAAAGGATTCTTTGAATCTCATCATATGCTTGGAATCCCCACTATCGATAAGCAAATCATTGCTTCCATGTGTGACAGTTCCTGTGAGAGCGAAAATCAAAACATATTCTTCATCACTCGAGGAATCACTTTCTTATTTGATTCTCTTTATGGAAGGTTCATTAACCTATGTAGTATGAGAATGATTTCTTCTCTTGTTTCCCTTCTTCTTGTGAGAGCCACCTTTGTTTCTAGGACATAATCTGGAGATGTGTCCTTTCTCATTGCATGTAAAGCATTAGATACTAGATAGATCTCTTCTAGGGTTATTCTGATGTCAATGCTTACCTCTGTGATGGTGATGGTCTCTTTTGTTTTTCTTGGTGTGTGCTATGAGATCTTGATCTTCATTTCCCATATTTTCTTCTCGAGCTACTATTCAAGCTTCTTCTTGTGAGAATTCCTCCCACATCCTACTGAAGGTGACTAGATTTCTTCTAGCACAATTCCCTTGAATGAAAGAGTCCCATGACCTAGGGAGACCATTCAAGGTGGTCATCACAATTTATGCATTCTCCACTTCTTCATCCACTGCTTCAAGTTTTTCTTTGATCTGGGAGACCCTTGTAAAGTATGATTGTATGGTCAACACATTATGGATCTTCACATTCTTCAACTGGTTCCTCATAGTCATCTTCCAATTTATGTTCTTTCCTTAAAATATCTTGGTGAAGGATTCAAACATTATTTAGGTGTCTTTAGGAAGGACACATGTGGTATAAGGTGATCCTTGATTGAATCAACAATAATCATCTTGTCCTTGATCAAATTCTTCTTGTGTAAGGCCTTAGCCTCATCTCCCTCTGGAACTGGAACCTCTCCACTGATGTAGGAGTCCAATTCATTTTCTTCAAGAACTAGGGAGATCCTATACTTCCATGCTTATAAGTTATCATCTCCCTCAAGCTTTTCATCAATATTGGTGTGATGAGACATCTTTAATTGAGAACCTAAAATGGAAATACAAAAGATTTAGATATTACCAATTTGAGAAGCTGAAAGCTAGATCTAGACTTGATCTTTTGTAGTGCTGGTTTTCTGGTTCCAGGGAAAATTAGGGTTTGAATTTCCTAGAGTTCTAGCCAACCAAAAACCTCAATTTTTGTTTCTAAACTTTTATTTTGAGGAGGAGATAAATCCTATGACGTGCTCACTAAAAAATTCCACTTTAGTGAAAAGCCCTGATTTCTTGATGTAGTGGTAGGTCAAAAACTGAAAATGTTTAGAATCATATTTTGCTTCGACAGAAAGATGCACCCTTCAATGGAGATTCATCCTAGCCTCCTTTTGCTGATGGATTGTGGAGACAGACCCAAAACGTAATAATCCCTAGATTCCGCAGCTGCACAGTGTCTTGTTCTCAGATTAGCTCTGATAGCATGTGATATTTTTATCATTTATATAGTATGATCTTAGGATCTTATCTGAGAGAATAACGTGCACAAAAATCAATCAGAAGAGACAATAGACAAAAATATTTATCCTTAGAGAAACCATAAAGGAAAAACCCAGCAACTTCCCTTGGATAGACTGAGCACCAATGGCAACAATAAAACCCAAAGACAGAAATATGATCTCCAACAGCTATTCTCTCTCTCTCACTTGAGCAAGCTTCTTCTCTCTCACCTATGCACTATATCTAGGTGAGTGTGTATGATAAACATAGAGGGTCACTCTCTATTTATACTAGTTTCTAACTTGACAATAACTTACCAGGGCCGACTTCTCTACAAGAGTCTAATAACCCTAGTGCCCCACAATTATGGGGACTTTACCCCTGACGTACAAAAGAGAGTTAATCTCTATCACTTTACATGACTTGATTACATTAATGAATCTCATGATGAGAACATCAGGGAACAATGAAATACAATATATGAAATATACAAGTGAATACATTCTGAAGTTACAAATACATCAACAACTTGGTTTTCCTTTAGCCATACCCATATTCTCCATATATTGTGCTTGCACACATGCCTCATTCATCATTACGCGTTTAAAGGGCATCACTTACCTCCATAAATGTCTATTTAGACACCCCAAATATTTGGTGATTACCTCTCTTTTCTTGGTATATATATCCAACATAATGACCATTTTTTTGAAATAGGTAGTGTATTGTTGTACATTCTCCCCTTGCTTCTATTGGAACTCATGTAAATAGGTCCATTATTCCTCTTTATACCAAATAGGGTAGAACTAGGAATTAATGAGGGTTTAAACAACTCCCATTTAGTTGTTGGGAAATCCCTCCAACCTAAGCATCTCGATGTGACTTTCCCACCAAGTTTGAGAATGGCTGAGCCTTTAGTCGGGCACATGAAATATTTTTTTCTGAAATGGAAAATGGAAGTGAGACTCGAGATATAGCAAGTTCATTGTGGATGTGATGAGCTATCCTTGGATCTCTGTTTTCGAATGTAATTACGAAACAACGTTTTTTTAATATAAATTTGTCTTATATTCATGAAAAAAACATTTCTTAATAGAGGTGTGAGAATCCTTGCTTTAGTAACACAAATTCAATATAGATTGGATTGAGAAGAATATATTGCACCTAGACCAATCCCTTCATCAAATTAATAATAACCATATATTCACTCATCAAATGAATCTTCTGAACTCTTTTTCTGACAACCTAAGCCAATATCAATTTTAGAGCTAGCAATTTTGCTTTGTTGTTAGTACCCTACCAATCTGTGCCATTAAATTTATAAATGTGAGTTTAAGAAGTTTAGAATACCACCTGTGCATTCCACAAAAGGATCCCCTTGGGTTGTCCCATTGAGATAATCCCATGGCACATTTTTATCAATAATTTATGGGACCACCACTCTCTTTCCTTTCACTAATGACTTTTGTTTAAAAATTTCTATGATACTTAGGATTTGTGTTGCTATCAATTGTGAGATGTTAAACTTTTTTCTCAATTTTATTAGTACTGACACCCACTTGGGTGTCATGTCACGATGTACAGTACAATATATATAGCATGCCTTGGGAGGTTTGATCCTTAGTGAGGTGGGCGATAGTCTACCATGAGACATTAAAATTACCATCAAATAGTTCACCATTCTTTTCCAGTCACACCCCCTAGGTACATAGTAAAGGTAAATCTCTATACTTTTTCAATTTTATGTTTTCACACAGAAATTTTAAGCAAACATTGATAAATACCCCAACTCATAAGCCTTCCATACAAATACCTCTTTCTAATTGTACCCATATGACAATAACAAAAATCACTCAATATACAAATGACATGTGGTTTCTTTGCTTACCTTACATATTGGACACCTTCTAGATTTTTCTCTACATATAATCCCAAATAAGAACTATATTACTAAGCATTAGACACATAAAAATCCTGGTCTTCATTAGGCACTTGAATTTCAAAATTATTGAATACCACCAACACAAATCCTACTCAACCTTTTCTTCCCTTAATATTTTGCAACACAAGTCCTAAACTAAGTTGTATCACAAATTTCTCTAATAGTAGCATAAGAGAATACATATGAATTCTAAAAAGTCTAGGGACATCGTACTCTGGTACTTGTACTAATTGTATGGAGTGCTCCAACTCTTGCTAGATAGAGAAATCCTAGACAAAAATATGGACTAGAGATGGGGAAAATTGGGGTTGAACAAAATAACCATGAGATAAACATCCAAAAAAACCACACTTATGAAACCCTGTTAATGTTTCTTTTTTCAATCTTTTCTTAGTTCTCCTTAGTCAATAAAATCTATGGAAATATTGTGAACTTTAGGTAATCGATGTTTTTGATGTAATTATTGGGAGAAAGATCAATAATTGTGTGCATGAGGCTCTTGAATTGGTAGGTTCATGCCATAGTTTCAACAAAACATGTTTACTATTTGCTTCGTTCCCTCCTCCAGTGACATTTGCAGTCAATACTGACCTACACTCAACACATCACTTCCTTCTTTCCACTTCTCCCCTCCTCTAGGGGATTCTAGAGATTGACAAAGGAAGACACTGCTTCTAACCATAGACCACCTCTACGTCCTCCCAACCCCATTGATGTTGCTAGTATCAACCCCCTCCCAACACTCATTTCTATGCATCCAAATCATAACAATAGGATCCCCACTCCCAGCATTGACACACTACCCATTATAGATCCCCTTCTAGTTCTTATAGTTCTTTCAGACATATTACTATTTCAAGTTTTCCTCATTTGGATTCTGATATTAGGAGAGACACTTCTAGTGTGTACCATGACATACTCGCTATTTTTGGATCATAGATCCCAAATGCACTCTCCTTGTATATTTATTTCCCTATTTAGACAATACGTCATGACCTAGGAGTTGGCATATATCCCATAATCCATACATGAAAATAGTGTTAATGATGACTTCAATGTACAACATGGGACAACAGAGATGCATTATCCCTCTATGTTAGGATCTAACAAGGACAAAATTATGTGATGGGATAGTTGTAGGCCCCATCGATGAATATAGTGAGAGAGGGTCCATATTGTAAAGAAGAAACCTTAGATAGTTCTTCAACTTCCCTATATCCAATAAAAAATATGGAGGTTGACTACTAGTTGGATGCCCTCTTGGATGATATGTCTTCTTCTTGATTGTGTTCTATCTTTAGATGACAAAAATAGATAAATTGTAGTTCATATTTTGACTCCATCATTCTCTAAATACCCCCCAAGAGGTTCTATTTTCAAGAAGAGATAGATACTTCTAGATTGAATACAACCTAGTTTTAGTCTCCAAACATTTGAAGGTATCTAACACATAGCTCCAATAAAAAAAAATCAATATTATTGCAAAACTAAAGTCTACTATGTTGTTAATAATAACATAAAAATACATTAAAAATAATTTATATGAATTTAATAAAAGTAGAATTATTTCTACTCACTAACACCTAGATTATATCACTAACACCTAAATTACATCAGATAACACCACCCAAAAAAACAAAAGGTTTGTCCTTTCCCACCACTAAATTTGAAATTACACTTACATTCTCATGCTTATTTACTTGACCATAGTACCTTGAATATATATTATTATATCATTATAAACTAAACCAACAAAGATCCACACACACACACACATATATATAGACACATAAAAGAAACCATCAAGATAAAAAAATAATGCATTTTAGAAGCCATAACTTTCTAAGATAAGGGTTTTAGCGCCACAACAAACCATCAAAATAAAAATAAAACAAAAGGTTTTAGCGCCACAATTTTTTTGAAATTTTGAAAATGAGTTATGGCACATGAATTTGGGTATTGATCCAACCTTCCAACCATTGCATGTGGAACAAAGAGCGAAGAGGTCCAAGAGAGGAAAGAATAGGCTATGCACGAGCATCTACTGCAGAGGCATCCAAATCGTCTTATGGAAAGAGTTACATTAGAGAATGATTGGAAATAGATGGATGAAACCCCTTTCAGATACAAATTTTAGTACTGCAAATGATATTTTTGAAGTTGAACCTACAAAATGGATAGCTGATAGTGCATGTTCATATTTGAAGACTGGATTTATGGTTCTTTGTGTGCTGCATTAGTATTGTATAGTACTAAGTTTGGGTTGGATCTTCATGCTACTCTGCATTTTCCTTGATAAAAAATCTTGTGCCGTCTCTTCTTTGGTGATTAGGGATGGGGTGTTTTCGCATCTCTCTACAGTCCTAGGTTCTTGGTTCAACGAGGACTGATAGTGGTGTACCTCTTGTTGGCATTCTCATCTTGGAGATTTATTTCTCTTGATGGTGGGCTATTCATCCTTCCCCTGTTCTTTGTTCTTCAGAATTGTGTTCTCTTCCTATTGATGTGGTATGGTTGCTATTTTTTCACTATGTTCGGTTTCACATTTCTGGTTGTTTTCATTAGTTTTGATAATCAATAAAAATCATTCATTGCATTTGTTTTATTATACTACATAGCCTTCCACAGAAAATATCCTCTTGAATTCTATCTATTGTATATCAAATTCAGATGAATTTATATTAAAACAACCTCTACCTAGTCTTGAATTCTAAATCTAATTGAACTCTAAAAATAGAAACAATGACAATTGATTTGCTTCATTTCAGGAAGCAGAGTGATAAAGAATATGATTCAAATCCACACCTTCATATCTCAAATGGTGATATGAGAGAGGTTTTTGTAATTTACCATGTTCCTAAAAAAACCCACATCCTAATTTTCTCAGATACACCTCCAGATCCTTGGGATCAAATTTTGAAGTTCATGACTCAAATAGTAAACTAAAATTATGGAAGATTTCCCTGTGAAGATGTCTTAAATTGCACCAAACTCTAATACATGTGTAACAACTGAGATAGGTTTTTGAATATTATCCCACCTTAAAGAAAATCCTCCCTCGCTTTCTGAAAATGCATCTTGATTTGGTGGAAACAAATCTTTGAACTTAATGACTAAAACAATCATTTTCATTAAAAATATGCTCTATTGCTACAATTGATATCTGATACTTTGTTTGTTGTTCTTGATGTTGAATCTGGAACACTTGCTGATGATGGTCTTCCAATTGTATAAAATCCTTGAATGTTCTTTCAATTTTATTTGTAAACCAACTTTCACAGTCTGTCTTAATCTTAGAAATCCTTGAAATATTTTGCCCGGTACTTTTAATGTATGTACTAGGTCTTATTCTCAGCAATTCAAATGCACTTACTCATATTTTATTTGAAGCCTTCCTAGATTCCTTCCTCAATCTAGAATCCATTTACTATTAGGGTATATGCCAAAACATGCTCATAGGGAGCATCCTCATTCTTTAAAAATCCTATAAACTACCCTCATTCTATCCAAAAACAATATAAGCAATACCATCCCTTCCTGATTGGGCGTCTTTTCAGGCCTCTGCTCACTTCAGTTATTTGTGAATGTACAATATCTGGGATACTTGGATCTATCAAACAATGATCTCACAAAAAACATTCCTCAATTATCGACTATATATATTATATTTTTATTTTCTTGGAAATTGTGTGAATGCTTATAGATTTTCACAGGGTCTCATTTCCACTACACCGATTGCAATGGCTATCAGAATATTTTTTGATTGCCAAATATGTGTCGATATTTTCTTCTTAATCCTAGAATTGGAAAACCTGGTTACTGCACGGGGATTCTCTAAAACCGTGCATGAGAAATCAAACCCTATATCAGATATTAGTGTTTAAACAGAAGCGATGGATGCAAGTTTGTATTTTTGTGTGTGTTTAAACCCAAGCAATGGATGCAAATTTGTGATTTTTTAGGTGGAAATTGCTTCTGTCTAGCTCCAAGTGGATTACAACTGGCCCAAATTTGTCAGTCCCACAAGTGGCCTACTTTTATCAATATGATGGCCCTTAAAAATTTGAATCAATAATTACAACTATTTTTCATTTTCCTAAGTGCACACTCTTATGTCAAAATCACCCAGGACTTGCACCTGGAATTTAACCTGACCAGTGCATTGATATTCCACTACTAAGACATGACCTCATCCACGAGGAAGCAAGTTTGAATAGCATAGATAGGTTGCTTTTGAATATAGGATATTGCACTTTTTTATCTTTTTTAAAGTTATGGACAATGGTATGGACAATTATATGATCATTCTTGGTCATATGGTCAAAGAAGCCACCTATCTCTACAATTTCGTCCTGGTTTTTGTCGATCTGTTTGCAAATTTGGCTTGTCATTTATTAGTAGGAAAAGTAGATTATACTTTCTGTGCACTTGTGTCAAAACATGGGTTTATTCTGTGACTCTAGAGCCTCTTCCAATAGACACCATGTATTCATCTAAATTACCCTTGCATAGATTAAACTTTGTCCTATTTTGTGTCTATTAGTAGTGGAAATAGATAATACTTTCTGTGCAGCCTGTATCAAACTACGTGTTTCTACTATGAGCTGGAGGATCTTCTTATAGGCTAGGGTCTTCAACCAATTTCCTTTACATGGATCAAATTAGATTAAAATTTAAAGTATACTTATTATTTTCAGGTTCTTTAAAGAAACACGAAGTATTATATTTTAATATAATGAAGTTTTGTTTATTTTATGGAACTCCTTGTCAAAACCCTATAAGAAATGGTCGTATCTATAGAAAATTTAGCTTAATCTAACATGCAATGGAGATGGTCTGTATTATGATAATGGATGTTCCTTGAAGTTGTAGATAAGCAGGCCTGAATATTGGGAACAACTACCTAATCCTAGGAAGGTTTTTGTGTATTTCTTCGATACAGATGAAATGTAAGTGTCACCATATCATAAGTCTGTTTGAAATACCTAAATAATGAGGGTAGTTTTCAGGTCCATTTATTTATATTTTTAAGTTTTTTTTTTATGGAAACTGGAAGGATAAGGGTTTTTTCCCATTATTGCACATTGATTGAAGAATGGAAAAAAAATACAAAATATTATGCATAAGTAATTTTCTGTTAGTTTTTTCGTAGCTGCTGACATACAAAGAGCACACTATATTTCTATAATCTTGTTTGTTGTCAACTCCTTTTTAATGCTAATTATTATGCACCATATTATGAGAATTATCGTCATAATGATTCTACGCATTTAATCCAAAATTATGTTAAACATTTAACCATTGCACCCTTACAGACTGAATTCATGTTCTTTCATCCTAGCACCTCTTCGAATCTCAGATAATTAATTTATCATTTTGTTTA
>LPNX010098477.1:172673-206016 GCA_001517045.1 Pseudotsuga menziesii | reverse complement strand
TCTTTCATAATTGACTATCCTATTTGAAACAATTGTGTATTGTGTTTAGATAATGTTGTAGGTATGAATTTGGATTGTTTATCTTGATCACAATGGGAATCAAAAAGCGTCGAAGTAAAATATCTTCTAGGAATCAAAGTAACACCAAAGAAATAAGAGAGAAAGATAGATAAAGAAAGAGGAAAAAAAAAGAGCAATCTTGAGAGGAGAAGAAGTTGTAAATCAACCTATAATTGGAGAATTAAATGTCATTTCTAAAAATATTGGTATAATTTATTTTGAAGTTATGCAATTTCATATTCATATATATAATTTCATTTTCCTAGTGATCTAGTTCAAATAATTTCATATTCGTATATTCATATAATTTCATATTGCATAATATATTCAATTTCATAGTGTTCTGGTTTATAATTTTTATATATATACATGTTAAATTGTTTAGAATGTAAATATAATTTTGTAATTAATTCATAAACTTATATACATGTTGTATGTGCATGTATGAATTCTGTCTCACACACACACACACATATGTATGTATGTATGTATTCATAATTGTATGTAAATGGTATAATTTCATATTCATATAATTTCATAAGTTGCATATTCATATATTCAATTTCATAGTGTTCTAGGTCATAATTTTTATATATATACATGTTAAATTGTTTAGAATTTAATTATAAATTTGTAAAATTGTAATTTTTTAGTTAACTCATAAACTTATATACATTGTATGTGCATGTATCAATTCATATATATGTATTTATGATTGTATGTAAATTGTATATAATTTCATATTCACATATTCATATTTAATTTCATATTGCATATTCTTATATATTCAATTTCATAGTGTTCTAGTTAATAATTTATATATATATACATGTTAAATTATTTAGAATTTAATTATAATTTTGTAATTAATTCATAAAGTTATATACATTGTACAAGTGCATGTATGAATTCATATATATGTACATTCATAATTGTATGTAAATTGTATAATTCCATATATTTACATATTCATATAATTTCATAAATTGCATATTCATATATTCAATTTCATAGTGTTCTAATTCATAATTTGTATATATATATACATGTTAAATTGTTTAAAATTTAATTATAATTTTAGAAAATTGTAATTTTGTAATTAATTCATAAACTTATATACATTGTATGTGCATGTATATATGCAACCTTATACAACCACTTATGTGTACATGTGAAATAATGATATGTGTTGTCAAACAATTGAAAAAAATGGTTTACCACTACACTAAATTGCATATATACAAAGTAAGTGTATTATAGTATGAATAGTTCTAGAGTTGTCCAATGAAATGAGAGAATGGTTGATGAATATATATAATTATATAGTGCATAATATTCTAGCATAATATTTCATTCTAAATGAATATGCATATATAGCCTTATCATTGCACTTATTTTATTCATCTTTTCTATAGCCTTATCTCTGCTTTCATCGATTTTCATATGCTTTTAATTTCATATTCATATATGAGCATTTTCATAGTGTTAAAATAACAATTTTAGATTACATTATGATAATGATGATAATGACATTACAATTACATTATATTACAATCATGTACAAATGACTAGGAATCATATGGCTTTAAGCATTGAAAAAAATGATGATCTCAAAGAAAATCAACCATTACAATTACAATCACATTAACGTGCATAAGAACCAGCCTTACATCAATGGGACAGTAAGGCAGAGTAAATACGAATACAATTTTACATTAGGTTATGATAATGATGATAATTACATGTTACAATTACAATTACAATTACATTACAATCATGTACATGTGACTAGATATCATATGGCTTTAAGCATTGATGACAATGATGATCTCAAGGAAAATCAACAATTACAATTAGAATCATAATTACAATTACAATTACAATCACATTACAATTTACGTAAGGTAAGGTAGAACTTAACATATTTTACTTAATAACCTAATTTACTTAACAACATCCGGTTTGGGACATAAGTATCATCCGCAACAACTGTGGGAAGTACTTGGGATTTTCCCTAAAAATCATTATGGGGAGTACCATAGGAACCCTGAAGTAGCTGGAAATTGAGAGGACCTACCAAGTGAAAAGGGAAATGACCCCTACCGGATTTACTAGATTCCCACCCATGAGGAAAACCAAAGAGTTGTCGTTTGTGGCCAAGTAGTTAGCAGTTTTATCTGCGCCATGAAGTGAGGGGTATTGCTCCAATACTCAAGCCGAAGACATCCTTGGTGGCTGAGTGACTACCTTTGAACCATTAGGAAGCTGATTTAAACTGCGGTCCATATTAATCTCCAGTTACTATAACAACTATCATTGCTCCATGTTCAAGCTTATATAATTTATTTGTTAATTTTTTAACTGACAATGACAATATAATAAGTAAAATAAAATGTTATTCTTGAGCTTTCATTTATTTGTATTTATTCCAAGAGCTTGTATATATTTTTCAGTTTGTATTTATTTATTGCTAGATCCTGGCCAGTCATCACAACATCATGCACCCTCTGATTTCTCAAAAGTAATTAGAAGCTTCAATGGCATTGGAATGGCTGCTAATTGTTTAAGAGGGTTGGATGATTCCACTCAAGAAGAGTTTCGGAACCTAACCCCTAATTGAAAAATCAGAGAGCATGTTAGTAAGATAATCAATTTGTACTTTGAACAACAATCAGTTATTACACAAGCTCAAATCCTACATGGATTGATAAAACACAAAAAATTGAAACATGCCACAAAGTTGTTGGGTTTTAAGGATGTTAAAAATAAAAATGCATGTGAGAATGTAACAGAAAATGTAACATATGCACTATCTACATTTGGAATGTCAAGAAAAACTGATACCAGCACTGCACATAGGGAAATTACAACTACTATTGTGGCATGAAGCACCTCAAGAAATTGAATGGTTGCAACAATGTCAAATTTTCTCCACGTATCAAGAAAAATGCCCCACAAATACACTAAATTTAGGGTAAAGATAAATGAAAATGATGAAGCTTCTTGTTGGGCTCTTATATGCAGAGAAGCATATAAAGACAGGATGGAAGAGGGCATCAGAGAGAAGGTGATAGAGTATTGGGACAACCATTCTTGTGCTATACCAGATTAAAAACATGTCCTGCTACAATATTCTGGCAGAGGCATTTATAAGGAGCATTGCAAGCATGTTATGGAGATGACAGGAGTTACTTTGTTCTAGGAATTCAAAGAATCAAATACTGGTGTGTAGATCTCATTTACCATGTTCAATAATTTGAAACCGTGGTATATTAGGCTAAATACGATTCGTGACACTTGTTTTTGTCGATACCACGTTGAATTCCAGTTATACTATGACACATTTGTGGATTTTTGCAAAAAACCATTGGGATGGTGAACCAACTCCTTACACATTGAGGGATTTTATTTCTATGATACTATGCAATAGGAATCCTAAAAATCTGTTTTTCATTAAAAGGCGTGTAAGTGGGAGAAGATGCCATGAATGTGGTGATTTGGCATTGTTCCACAGGAAGTTTCCTATCGATCCAACACACCCTGGATTGTTAGATATTACAGTTAAGTGGAATAGATATGATTATGTCTCCATGAATCCATCATCTTCTTCACATGTTCCATCTAAGAGAATCGACTTGATCGAGGATGATATTCCTATTTCAGACTTCATGGACAAGTTTCAAAGTTAGATTTACAAATACATTAAACACTCCCATAGGTATAGGTGGAAAGCTTTATAATTTAAACATTGTCATGAGGTTTTTGAGGTAGGCATCCTATCGATGGTAGACTTTGCTCAGAATTACACATTTGCTCCTCAAAGAGAGATACAAAGTGAGTATTATCACTCTAACCAGGTGTCCATCATCGTACATGTATTGTATAGACAAGCTCAGGAGAGAATTGATGGTAGGGATAGCACTCCTCCGTCATGAGATGTGATCAAGGAATACCATTTTTATGTCAGTGATGATCGTAAGCATGACACATTGTTTGTTCAACACTGCTTTGGGTTGATTTATGATTCATTCAAAAAGAATGGGGTGTCATTTACAGAACACTGGATTTGGTTAGATGGGTGTGTGGAGTAGTTCAAATCAACACGTTCATTTGATTGGTTGAGTCATCTTCACAAAGAGACAAGTATTCGACACACTTGGAGATTTTTTGAAATGGGGCATGACAAGGGTGAACATGATGGCATAGGTGGATGTGTGAAATGATCACTTTGGAGGTACAAAATGTATTAGATTTTTATCATTCAAGCTAGCATTTTGATCTTAGGATCTTTAACTGAGAGAATAACATGCACAGCAATAAATCACAATAGACAATGAATACAAAGATTTTCCTCGGGGAAACCATAAAGGAGAAAACCCCACAACTTCCTCAGAGATAGAATCAGCACCAAAAGTAAAACTCGAAAACATAAAGATGATCTGTTGACAGTAGTAGTATCTCTCTTTGATCCCAACAACTTCTCTCTCACTCATGCAACCTAATGAGTGTGTGTGTGTGTGATAAATAGAGAGGCTCACTCTCTATTTATATTCTTTCATTCACTTAAAATCCACTCCATCATGTCGGCCTCACTTAACAATTACTTACTATAGCTGGCATCTCTAGGAGTGTTTAATAACCCTAGTGCCCCACAACTTGTGGGGAATTTTCCCTCTGATCAACAAGGAAGGTTAACTTTGACTTAGATGGTGGGGACTATTTCCCTGACTTACAATAAATCACCTAGAGTTGACTTCTCTAGGATAGTCTAATAACCCTAGGGCCCCACAATTACGGGGACTTTAACCCTTGAATAATAGGAGGGTTACCCACAATGACTTGACATGACTTGTTCACATTATACAAACTCCTGATAGGAATATTGGGGAATTATATGACTCAAATACATTACAGAAACTTCCAAGAATAAACAGATCCATAAGAAATGCAAGTGAATACATTTCAAAGTTACAATTACATCAACACTCCCTCTTAACTAGGAAGGTATTATCTCGACAAAATTTATCAACACAAGTCTTCTTCTCTGTATCATCTGAATCATCGTCAAGTTCTTGTCATATTCATCTTCAAGTAATCTTCATCTGGATCTGGATCATCACTTGATCTATATCATCATCACTGGATCTAGCATGACTCGATCTGGATCATCATCACTAGATCTAGATCATCACTTGATATGGATCATCATCACTGGATCTAGATCATCATTTGATATGGATCATCATCACTGGATCTGGATCATCACTTGATCTGTATCATCATCACTGGATCTAGATCATCACTTGATCTCGATCATCACTGCTGGATCATTACTGCTAGATCATCATCACAGGTGCTATCTCATGATTCTCCTTGTCACAAGAAGTTCTATAGAGCCAGCCCTTTTTCATGCTGGTTGTAGGCCTAGCCTCCATGTAGGTCTTCACCGACAGAGCCATCCCTTTTTCATGCTGGATGCACATATATAGAGCCAATCCTTTTTCATACTGGATGTATCATCACAGAGCTAGTCCTTTTTCATACTAGATGTGGCATCTACAAAGATCTAGTCCTTTTTCATACTGGATGAGTCTTCACAGAGCTAGTCCTTTTTCATACTAGATGTGGGATCTACGCAGAGCCAGTCCATTTTCATACTGGATGAGGCTTCACAGAGCTAGTCCTTTTTCATACTAGATGTGGGATCTACACAAAGCCAGTCCTTTTTCATATTGGATGAGTCTTCACAGAGCTAGTCCTTTTTCATACTAGATGTGGGATCTACACAGAGCTAGTCCTTTTCCATACTAGATGTGTCTTCACAAAGCCATCCCTTTTTCATGCTGGATGTGGGATCTACATAGATCTAGTCCTTTTTCATACTAGATGTGTCTTCACATAGCAAGCCATTTTTCATGCTGGATGTGGGATCTACACAGAGCTAGTCCTTTTTCATACTAGATGTGTCTTCCCAGAGCCATCCCTTTTTCATGCTGGATGTGGAATCATCACATACATCTGACAACAATCCTCTCACCATGTCATATCTCTTACATCTGACCATGGAAGGAACCAATCCTCTCACCATGTCAGAAGGGCTCACAAAATCATCACTTCCCTTTGGAAGGAACCTCAATCTGGAGAACACCAAGCTTCTCCCTGAAGTACTAAAACATCACTCTCGCCATTTTTAGCATAGAATCACATCAGGGCTGATTATGTCCAAGGATAACCTACGAGTTTCACCAAAACTGATTACATCCGAGGACAAACTACAGGACCATTTACGTCTGAACAACCTATGAGCTTCTCCAGGATTTATGCTCAGACAACCTGTCTCACCAGCTATGCTATAACTCCCTCTTTCGAGAGATCTTGATCTGGATCACAACCTGGAGCTTCACTATTCCTCTCTGCATCATACCAAAATGCAATTCATATCAATCAAATCTAATAGTAGTTTTCAAAAGAAACATACTACCTCCCAAATCACAAGTGAAAACATCTTTTGCCTCGTCTGTACTCAGCGCCATGCAAGACTCCATCCTGTCAAACCAAGAGATCACACGTGATCTCATACAAAGAAGCACCTCGAAGTGCTCTTCCTATCAATGGCACTGCCTGCCCAATATGAATCCACATAACCCTCTAGGTTAGTCTTATGATTTGTCTCATACTTGATCCCATACTCAACTATACCCTTTAGGTACCATACTGCATGCTATGCAACCATCAGGTGAAAATGTCTGAATGTGTTCACAGCAAAGAAAATATATGGTCTCGTATTCGTTAGGTACATCAAGGAATAAATCATTTGATGATACATCGTGGCATCAACCGACTCTGATGAAGCAACACTCAATAGCTTTAGGTTCGATGCCATAGGTGTGGTCATGCATTCCATCATCCTTAACCTATTCAGGATCTCTACTGCATACTTCCCTTATCCACACTTCCATGCCTAGAACATAGTGCATCAACATATAACAAGATCATCACTGGTCTTCTGCCTTCAACCTTGAAGCAAAGGTTGGAATCCACTTTCCTATCAGTAAATCCTAGAGTCATCAGTAATCTATCCATCTTGTCATACCATGTCGAACCTCAGGATCTTTTGCAGTCACTCCCTTTGAAGCGGAGCATCATAGTCCCTCTGTCTTTTGTACTCTATGCATTGAAGCATTCTGTACCAGAGTGACAAGTGGCTTCCTCTGCTACTAATATTTTATGTATCCATCTAGGATCAGTAGATACCAAGATCCTCTATCTTGAACTTTTTTCAAAAGTTTTTCTCACACCCATCTGTGAGCTTGTCATCCTCTAAAGGCTTTCATCTTCAACCTTGTAGAAAAGGTTAAGATCTTAATTAAGCTCATCATGTATATGTTATCCCATGGGTTTCTTCTGAGCTCGTACAAGACCTTCTTTCATTTGCACACATGATTCTACCTGTCATGTGAGTTCGCTTCCAGTGGCTGCAATTGTCTCTTCATATTGTATGTCTTCTTTTCATGAGAACCCTCGTGCTAAGAATCATTCCGTGTATCCCACAATGTTTCCATATACTGCATGATGGAACTACGAACTTTCTTTCATGTATCGATACTACATCCTAGACATCATTCTTCTTGAACTTGTCTTCCCTTTCTTCTTGGTTACTTTTTCATGGTTGGAAGGTTCTGCATCAATGATGTCACTGCATTCGTCATATTATTCTTCATCTTGAACTATTGTCACTTGTTCTTCGAACAAGTCTCATCCTTCTTTGCTTGTATGTGATCTTTCCTACAAGTCAAATACATTAGTTGTATGGTTAGAAACATTTAATAAGAAATATTCATAATGGAAAATTCTTGTGCATAAATATATGATCGTGCAACTATTTTAGCCAATACAACATTCATCCATATCTCTCAGAAACGTTTCTAGATGCCTTCCATCTCTACTGGGACAACATTGAGATTGTGTACTAATCCAATATGTCAGGAAAGAGGTTTCATTCTAGATAAGTAACAATGGAGAGTTGTATAGCACCATGAGCTCCTTACCTATCACATGCATATTAGTAGTATACTATCATTAATGCAAACATTCTATCATTCATAATACATCAACTAAATATAAACAAATGCATAACAAAACAATATCATGAAATGACAGTTGAATACTTATCCTTATTTGTTTTTTGGGTAGACTCCTTCTTGAGCCTTTAGCTTCATCATCTTATTCATTCATAATAGCATCATTTCTTATCCAAATGATAAGATGGATAAGAGGTTCTTCAAGAGTTGAGTTCTTCATATTCCTTGTCCCTTGAGGGATCTTCTTTGGATGGTGAGAGCTTGATCTTCCCATCTTCTTTTCTCTTACTATGAGTCAAGCTTCTTCTTCTTCCCAGAGTCTGTTGAAAGTAATCACTTCCTTCTAGCACACATTCCTTGAATGAATGAATCCCATGATCTTGGGAGGACATTCAAGGTGGTTATCACAACTTCAGCATTCTCCACTTCTTCATCTACCACTTCAAGTTGTTCTTTGATTTGAGAGACCCTTGTAAAGTATGACTGCATGGTCTCTCCATTCTAGATCTTCACATTCTTCAACTGGTTTCTTAAGGTCATATTCCGATTTATGTTCTTCCCTTAAAATAGCTTGGTTAAGGAATCAAACATATTCAGTGTCTTTAGGGAAGACACTTGTGATACAAGTTGATCTGTGACTGAATCAACAATGATCTTCTTGGCCTTGACCAAGTTCTTCTTGTGTAAGGATTCTAGCCTCATCTCCCTATGGAACTGGAACCTCTCTACTTATGTAGGTGTCCAATTCATTTTCTTCAGAGAGATCATATACTTCCATGTTTGGAAGTTGTCAACTTCACCAAGCTTATCATCAAGCTGATGTGATAGATCACTTTGAAATGAGAATCTCAAATGGAAACAACAAAAGATTAGATCTTACCAATTTGAGGTGTCCATCCTCGTTTCGGAGCTGGTTGATCTAGGGTTTGTCAGAGAAATCCTAATTTTAAAAACTTGGAATCTTTCAAATCTAATTGGATATAAATATATATCTCTTCAAGTTGAGCTTTCCAATGTACTTATTTTCTGAAAACAGTTGAGGGAAGCTCCCGAAACACGAAGCCCTATTTTACCAATTTATTTTGCAGAAATTCCTGATACCATTTCTATAGTATCTACGAAATTACTACTCCTCTGTGTCTAAAAATTCACATTGAGGTATCCTCACCTGTCCTTGTTTCAACACGATTGGTTTCATCAGGACTGGTTTAACCAATTGATACTTATGATCATTTTCCCAAGGTGACCTGTTACAGGACTATTCAGAACAACGAAGTTGTATGGACTTCCACATGTCACTGTTTCATCTTCTGGGTCTGAAACATGGACCATAGAAATTAAATTCCATTCCCTTTCTAGGACATCTTTAGAAAGTTCATTTGGACCTTTGTATCCCAAGATATAGTAATTCTCCCCAGGTGTCGTATTTAGGGATGAATCCTAGAAGAGGTTGGAACCTTAACTTGGAGGGATCATATCTCCCAGAATATAGCGAATCTGAAGCTAAATTTTGGAAACAGTGTAAATCAGGATTTTATCTTCGGCTTGTGAAAGTTTTCTCTCTTGAACCTTCTCCAATCCCAATATATATCGAATGTACCAAAAATTAGCAGTTTTAGTATTTAGGGTTTTTCTAGCTCGGGGTCAAACTAGGGTTTGAATTTCTTGGAGTTTCACCCAACCAAAAATTTCAACCCAGGTCTCTAAAATTTTATTTTTATGAAGAGAGAAATCCTATGCCGAGCTCACTCAAAAATTTCTTTTTGGTAAGAAGCCCCTAATTTCCTGCACCAAAAACTGAAAATGCTCGGAATCAAATTTTACTTCGACAGAAAGATGCGCCCTTCAATGGAGAGCCATCCTAGCATACTTTTTCTGATGGATTGTGGAGATACACCCAAAAATTAAGAATCCCTAGCTTCTATAGCTGTACAATGTCTTCTCCTCAGGTTAGCTCTGATACCATGTTAGATTTTTATCATTCAAGCTAGCATTATGATCTTAGGATCTTTAACTAAGAAAATAACATGGATAGCAATAAAGCACAAGAGACAATGAACACAAAGATTTTCCTCAGGGAAAGCATAAAGGAGAAAACCCCACAACTTCCTCAGAGATAGAATCAACACCAAAATTAAAACCTGAAAACATAAAGATGATCTCCCGACAACAGTAATCTCTCTCTCTGATCCCAACAACTTCTCTCTCACTCATGCACCCCAATGAGTGAGTCTGTGTGTGATACATAGAGAGGCTCACTCTCTATTTATATTCTTTCATTCACTTAAAATCCACTCCATCATGTCGGCCTCACTTAACATTTACTTACTAGAGCCAACAGCTCTAGGAGTGTCTAATAACCCTAGTGCCCCACAACTTGTGGGGAATTTTCCCTCTGATAAAAAAGGAGGGTTAACCTTGAATTAGATGGTGGGGAATATTTCCCTGACTTACAATAACTCACCTAGGATTGACTTCTCTAGGATAGTCTAATAACCTTAGGACCCCACAATTGTGGGGACTTTAACCCTTGAACAATAGGAGGGTTACCCACAATGACTTGACATGACTTGTTCACATTATAGAAACTCCCGATAGGAACATCGGGGAATTACATGACTCAAATACATTAGAGACACTTCCTGGAATAAACATCGGGGTACAATACATAATAAATACAAGTGAATACATTCTGAAGTTACAACTATATCAACAAAATGAGTCATAGTGCATCTCAACTCAAGTGCTCAATAGAAGTAGCTGATTGGTGCACACAAAATTTGGGTCACCAAGGTCATGAACAAGCAAGGCCGGTGCACAGGGAGGAACAACAACTTAATTGGAATTTAATAAATTTGTTTGTATTATTATATATATGATGTTTTTTATTCGATGCAGGTTTTTTTGGGATGCTTCCTTTGGCGATGTGAATAGATCCATGCCATGGTATTGCAATACCATATCTGGTACAAGAGAACTACATTCAGTTTGTATTAAAGACATGGGAGACATATTTTCCATCGAAATGAGGAAGTACGCGTGTTTCTATGAGTTCTGCATTGACAACAATGGACTGGGGGTTGATCATTGCGTGAACGATGCATATGTCAAACAATGGAAATATGTCCCTCTTAATCCAAATTAGGGGCCATATCCAATTCTGACATGGAAATAGATGCACATTGACGAGGCAGTGGTTTCACTAGATCATGATCAGGTTTATGATTTGGTTAAGCAAGGTACATGATAGTTGATTGAATGTTTAAACCTATAGTCTTGTACACATGCATATTGTTATAGTTGATTTTACCACACATGGTGGATTACACTTTTATGGCTTTCACTGTCCCTCTGCAGACTCCTTAGACCCTATGGACCATTTTTGTACCTTTGATGTTTCCAAGCTCATCCCTAAAAACATGCAATAATTGCCATACGTGACTTTTAATCCCTTTCTTGCGTATATACGTGGATTTGACCCTTAAACCCGTGTACATTGGGATGTGTGCAAAAGGACAAATGATTTTGGATTTTTCCTTGATGTGGATCCAAGTAACTTGTCTCTTGGCCTTCCATATGCCTTGAGATCACTCGGATTCAACCTTCCATTACCCCATTGAAGAGCTATATAAGGAACCCTTTGGATACATTGAAGAGGGGGGAATTGAAGAGCAAGAAAACTATAGTCCATTGTTTCCAGAGCTTATACTTGAGTCTGCATCCCTTTGTCCCTTGGAGCACTTTGTGTTCTTCCCAAGATTTCCCTTTGCTTTTGATCTTGCTATCGAGAGATGGAGGATTGAAGTGGTGGAGGCCCAAGTGGGGGACTCAGTTTCTCCAATTCGTAGACGTGCCAACAGAGGTTGTCACTATTGTAATCCCTTTTTTATATCAATAGAAATATATTTTCATGTCCAATAATGTGTATTTAAATGACTTTTTGATCCATGGATGTTTTTAAATTCTTATATGTTATTGATTATATATTCTAGATTAGGTCTAACACAATTATATATAGCATGCTTGTCTTGTTTGCTGAATGTTGAGGAAGCAAATTGCTAATACAAGAGAGAATGGAAAAGCTCAACGGGGATCTACATCAACCGTCCCAAATAAGGTACAAACCGAAATCCTTTAGTGTTAGATGTTTGGTTTATCTTGCATATAGGGAAGGATTGATTTCTGGAGTTAATCTGTCTATTGTGGTACCCCAAGCCATAGGAATTTCTCTCTGTAACAAAATTGGCGACTCCGTTGGGGAGTTCCTAGTCATTTTTCCTTTGGGGGTTTTTATCGGCATTCAATGTTCTTGAATTGATCTGATTTCTCTATTTCTGAGTTGGGTACGGGGCCATGTTTTCCTGGTAGTGTTTGTAAGGAGTGAATTTTGTCTCAGGTTATCTGTTTGCCTTCATTTTTATCTCTTTTTCTTCCTGTATGTGAGTTTTTTCCTTAGAGTCGCATGTACATGCGGTTTTGAGCGAGATATCTATGTATATACGTGGGTTTTCTGCACACAGTCATGTATGACCTGAGTTTTTCCTTTTAGAGGAATATTGAGTGTTGCTGGGTGAGTTTTGATGATTACTAAGTCTCCTTAGATGCGTCTAGAGTCTGTATACCCCTCTGTTTCTGATTAGAGACGCTTTTTAGAGTAATTTTTTTTTTAAGAATGTTCTTGTCATTGCATTTTTTATTTTTTGTTTTGGGATTAGTGCATTAGGTCTCTTTTACCTTAGTGCTTTGCATGGGTGCTGTTTGAATAGTGCTTGCAGAGTCTGGGGCTAGTAGAGTCATTCCTTTGCTTTATTATCTCATTTTTATTCAAAAAATCCAAAAATATTTAGTTCTTTGCATCATTATGCATCATTACAGTTTGCATTTTGCATAGTACTTGCATTAGGTTTTCTTAGAGAAGTATTAGTCAAGCTTTCATATAGGAATTATTGCATTTGTCATTTGAAGAAAATTTTGCATTTCATGTAGTAGCATGCCCTATTTTTCATTCGACACAATGCATTTGCATTGATGGTTAGGTGTGCATTTTACTTCATGTTGCGTCATAACACCATTGGTTGCACAATCATCTACCTTTTTGAGTAATAAGCCAAATAAAATCAACACTTAATTAAAATGGATTACACTATTTTCTTTTATAGGCTACACTAACAAGATTAGGTTTTAGGGTTTTGGAATAGTTCATTGTGAGTAAATTATCCAAGACTACTAAACAACAACATGTATGTGTCTGTCCAAGTGAGAGTGTGAAATTCCTTGGTATAATTAGTGTTTCTAAAGATCCTCCTCTTACAAAGGAGTTAAGCACGAGGCAGTGTGAGCAATTATTGATTGGGATGACCCCTAGTCATAACTATGTAGCACCGGAGATATTTACAGGATTGTATTCGTATCTGGGGGCTCTTTCAAGAGTTTTGGGCTTTGCTACCCTGCTCATACGGTCAATCCCTCCTACGACTGTCCACCTAAGCATTGATTATATTGAGGTTACCTTAGTTTCCTTACCTAGGTTCTCAAGGGGGTACTTCGCAGGGGTTATTCTATAGGTGTCCCAGCCAGGTTGGGGTCAGAAAGCACAATCGCTATATGTGTTGAAGCTAAGGGCCATAATAATTGGTTATTAACCTCCGCTTGTTGTGTATGGGAGTCTCAACCCTCTCCTAGGTGAGACATACTTGCTTCATTCGGGATCTCACATATCCTACCCTTGTTTTCTTGTGATTGGCTTTAGATTATATAGGGTATGCTTCGTGCACGCTAGCTTGCTTAGGGTTTGCGCAATTAGAAGAGTCTTTTTCATTTTTTGATTCATTGTGGATTCAGGTGCGGCACTTCATCATTCTTGTTGTTTAGCAGGACTTCCACCTTCTACATCTCCTCCTCCTTTGGGAGAGAGAAACAGACAGTCCAGGAAGACTACTTCTCACATTGATTCACACATGATGGGAGATCATGAAGATGAAATTCCTGAGTTGTCTTCTCCACCTCATGAGGTTGGGGAAGCAGATCCTACTCCTGTATATGATCCTTCACTTGATATACCTACACACTCTAGGTATGATCCTTCAGCTGATATACCTGCACACTCTAGGTATGATCCCTCATTCACAGGTCATCGGTATTGGATGTTGGGCGATGAGACTCATCATGAACCTGCGAGCACTAGTTATGTTAGTTATGGCATGTTTGGTATCCTTGCACATGATCCGAAACACCATGCCAAGTCAGAGTTTGAACCTAACACCACGCCTGGGGGCCCTGCTATTCCTTTCCATGTGGAGAGATTTGGTAGCACGAGTCACATTGCACCCTCCATCCCAGTGGTGGAGGATACATCACATGTTCATCCTAGACCTAGTGTTAGTAGTCCTATTAGGATACCAGAACCAAGACAAATGACTATAGGGAATACCACTTTCATCACTTCGCATGTCCCTTCATCCTCTATTCCTAGTTCTTTGAATGTTATTCCTCTCCCTCATTCACGTGGTCCTTCAAGTAGGAATGTTGCTACTAGTCATGTTTGTACTGCTGCTACTCATGTAATTGTGTCTTAGAGTCAAGTACCTCCTGTTGTCTCGAGAGGTCATATTCCTACTTCTGGAATGTCCTATGGTCTATCGTAGGGAGTTCCCCATATTCCTACTTATGGAGTTTCTCATGGGACATCCCATGGGACATCTCATGGAGCTTCTCATGGACAATATTATGGACTGCAGTATGGACAGAGTTATTCACCTTATGGGTATGGGTATCAGCAACCCACTTACTCCTCGAATTATGGCTTTGTAGCTCCAAATAGTCAAGGTACACCACATTATGGGGCTTCCATGCCACCCTACACGGGTCAAATGGGAGGAGGATACTATTGCCATGGCCATGGTGGTTACGGTAATCAGTCTTATGTGAACAAAAATTATTAGGGAGTGTGGCATAGACATGCTCAACCTATGCTCCCTTTCCTCACAACGTTAAATTTTCCTGACTTGTCAAGACTAACGAACAATCCAGTATCTTATGACCCGGCTTGGCCGACTGTCCCTACCAAGCTTCCCTCGGACATTCCCAAATTCAAGGGAAAACCAAGAGAAGATCCTAGTGAACATGTTACTACATTTCACCTTTGGTTCTCTTTTAATTCCTTAGATAATGATTCAATCCATTTAAGGCTGTTTCAACACACCCTCATCGGGCCTGCAACGAAATGGTACATAGAGTTATCTAGGAGGGAATTTGTTTTGTTCAATGACCTAGCTATGAATTGTATTAATCACTTACAACTACCAGTGCATTACAACATTGGTACATAACTCTTGTCAACATTTTGGAAAGCCAAAGACATGCATATCTCGAACCATATCCAAGAGTGGCGTAGACGGAAGAGATTGATTAAATATTTCATACCACTAGAGTTTCTCCTCGAGTGGTTCCTTCAATCGTTACTACCTTATATAGCGAAGGATGTTTCTATGTTCGGAGTTTAGAACGAGGAACAAGCCATTTTTAGGGCACATGAATTGGATTTGATTTATGCTCAATCTGGATTGTTATATGAGATCATTCCTAACGCTTCGCATTCTAGTTTCGACCCTAAGGTCAAACCTGGACCACATGCTAATGGAATTGTTGGTTGTATGAGTACCAAACCTGCAGATTTGGTTGTGAAACAGGCAAGTCAATTGTCTATCAACCAATCTACCTCAGGACAAGCCACGGCTTCGTCTCAACCCACCCAAAGGGTGAATGTGATTTTGGTGCAATCGTTGGACCAATAGGGTAACCAACAACCCGAAAGGAGTAAGAAAAAGGGTAAAAACAATCATAAGGGAGGAAAGAGGAATGAAAATGCCAATTCTAATGACAACAACACTTGCAATGTTGGGTGGGACAAACATTCTAAATGTAAGGTTAAGTTTCCTTGCAAGTTGTGTAAGGATGACCACCTCACTCACTTGTGCCCTCGTATGGAAGACGCCTTGAGATTCATAGCATAGGACCCAGCTGTGCTGACCAACCCTTTACCACATAATCAAAACATGAAATAGAGGACCCATGATAATTCTGGTGGAGATCAAGACCCATCGAAAGCCAGTAATGGTCATGGTTGCATAAATATGGTGCATGCTACAAAGGTTGTGACCCATGCAAAAGACTATGGTTCATCACAACCAGACCTTGGAAAGGAACCTGCTCCACCCGGGAGTCCTTTGCATATTGAAAACCCTGTGGATAAACCTGAAGTCACACCTAACATTCCTAAGGGAGTCCCAAAGCATTTGGGACACAATCCTAATTCCAAAGCTACCCAAAACTATTCAGTTGTCAAGGATTTGGGCCACACTCCTTGTGCAATGTCTGTACTTGAAGTAATTTAGAGTTGTCCTTCGCAAAGGAAGGCTTTGCTTTCTGCTCTTGGTGTTAACGATGATAACTCTTCCTCCGTCATCAAATTTGAAACCGTGGGACTACAGGCTATCTTTCCTTACTATGTGTCTCTCTTGATTCATGTAGAATGTCTTAACAATACCGTCAAGCGCACTGTGATTGACGAAGGCGTTGCTGCTTCCGTGATGTCTTTGTCATGTTGGAAGGGTTTGGGTTCCCTTGAGCTGTCTAAATTTGCTACCTTGTTGACTGCTTTTGATGGTAGATCATTTCAGCTGCACAAAATTATTCCTTCTCTTAAGGTCCATTTGGGAGGGAAGACCGTTGCGATCGAGGTCGAGGTGGTTGATGTGCCCCTTGACTACAATCTGTTACTGGGTAGGAATTGGATGTATAGTATGAAAGACATAGCTTCTTCTCTATTTGGAGTTGTATGATTTCCATTTAATGGAAAGATTGTTATGATTGATCAAACATCATTCAAAAATCTGAGTGTTACTGCATCATTGGGAGCTTCTATCCCGATTATCGATCATTCTCAGTTAGCAACTAGGAGTGTGGGTGTTGGCATGTATCCATCCCTTATGGGAATCTTTAGTTTTCCTGCACCCATTCTTATGATTGGGTCTAGTTCTGGTGGGGATTCGTATTCATTGAGATCGGTGTCTTTTCACACTACCCATATGGAAGATCCTTGGATCCTTCCTACACCGAGTCCTTTGAGTAAGCCTATCGAAATGGACAGGCTGTTTCCTGCAGCAATGATAGCATATCAAGTGAATCTTGAATGTGTTGCAGATCCTAGTCTTTCCTCTTCCCGGACAGAGGAGGAGGACCCATATGTGTCGGCTGCATGGGCAGTTAAGTATTCTCAAGTACATGATTTCCTTAATAATGTTTTTCCATCAGATGAAGCTATTATTGAGGTCAAGTCTGGGGTTGAGCCACCTTAGGAAGAGTTACATCATAGATCTTATTTTCTTCCTGAGCTTGACCATTTGGAGTGTGAAGACTTTAGGGAGATTATTAGTGAGAGAATTGGTAGTCCCATGGTTCCATTGAGCTCTCCTGGTTCGATGGCTAATGGAAGCATGGCGAATATATCTCCTACCATCCCTATCAATATCTCTCGTGATCCTGGCAAGATTGAGAATGTCTATATTGGGGCAGAATGTTCCCATGTTGAGATTCAAGAGCATACCAAGTTGTTCAAAGAGTTTCGTGATGTCTTTGCTTGGTCATACGAGGAAATACCAGGTATCGACCCTCCCATTGTTGAACATGAGATTAAAACTTATCCTAATGCTAAGCCTATTATACAATGCTTGTGTGTGGTGAATCCTAGAAAAGCACCCGTGATTAAGGCTGAGATAGAAAAGATGTTAAATGCTGGTTTTATCTATCCCATTCCCTTGACGGAGTAGGTTTCAAACCCCGTTCCGGTTGATAAGAAGCAGAGAGCGATCCGTATATGCACTGATTTCTGTGACTTGAATTGTGCATGTCCTAAGGATAATTTTCCCACACCATTTATTGATCAAATTTTGGATGAGTGTGTGGGAAGTGAGGTATTTTCCTTTATGGATTGCTTTTCCGGATATAATTGGATACAGATCAAACCCGAGGACCAACATAAAATTGTATTTATTTGTCCTTGGGGTACCTTTGCATATCGAAAGATGCCTTTCAGCCTTAAAAATGTCGGAGCCACATTTCAGCGGGCTATGACCTTGATTTTCCATGATCTCAAATCAATTATTGAAGTCTTTTTGGATGACCTTGCTGCTCATTCTCATCAGAGGATGCGTCATTCCTACCATTTGAGATTAGTGTTCGAAAGATGCTTCCTTTATTTGGTTAGGTTAAATCCTCATAAATGCATCTTTTGTGTGAAGTCTGGTCGCTTATTATGGTTCATTGTCTCCAGGGAGGGTATAAGAGTTGATCCCTTAAAGTTTGAGGCAATACTTCAATTGTCTCCCCTGAGAAATAGTAGACATCTTCAATGCTTGCAAGGCATGGACAATTTCTTGTGGACATTCGTGGTTAATTTTTCCAATTTGACTAGAGGCATTATTCATCTTTTGAAGAAGGACACTACATTTTGCTAGGATGATAAAGCCTAGGAGTCCTTTGATGCACTTAAATGAGCCTTAGCATCGGCCCCCGTGATTAGTCTACCCGACTATAGCTGTGACTTTTTTCTTTATGTGGTTGCGTCCATGGAGATGATTGGTATGGTTTTGGTTTAAGAGGATGAGGAGCACCATGAGCATGTCATATATTATTTGAGCTAAAACCTTATAGATGTGGAGATCCATTATTCCCATGTGGAGAAACTTGCCTTAGATACCATTCATGTGGTTCAAAGATTGAGACACTATATTCTCCTTTTCCAGACCTTGGTGGTAGCCCATGTCAATCCATTTCAGTTTTTCCTCACTAGAAGGATGATAGAGGGAAAGTATAATAAGTGGATTTCCATCTTGCAAGAATTGGATCTCGATTTTGTTTCGACAAAATCGAAAAAATCGTTGATTTTTGCTGAGCTTATATCTGATTTCCCAAGTGAAGAGGAGGAGGAAGTTTGTGAAGATACGTTTGTTGATGAGCACATTTTCCTGATCTCAACTTTGGATCCATGGTATGGGGATATCATCATATATTTACAAATGTTGAAGCTCCCTACTCGCCTTTCACGGGATGAACGACAACGGTTGCATCATGTATCCAAGAACTACCTTATAGTGGATAACACATTGTACTATCGTGGGGTAGTTTCCATTTTACGTCGTTCTTTAACTCATGAGGAGGATGAGCTTGTGCTGAATGATTTCCATAGAGGGGCGTGTGGTGGTCATTTATCTGGGCTTTCTACAGCCCAAAAAATCTTGAGAGCGGGTTATTTCTAGCTGTCGATCTTTAAATATTGTGTCAATGCAGTCAAGAAGTGCCACCCTTGCTAGATGTTTGCACGCAATATGTGCTCACATACTGCCCCGTTACATCTAATTATCAACACCGGTCCCTTCACTAAGTGGGGGATTGATTTCATGGATTGCAACCCAGCTTTAGTTGGGGGGCATCATCATATTATAGTGGCTATTGACTATTTCATGAAATGGGCCGAGGCTATGCCCATGATTAAATCCGACAGTGAAACAGCTGTGCATTTCGTATTCAACTAGATCATTACTCCGTTCGGTATTCTGAAGGAGCTTGTCACTGACCATGGTAGGCACTTTCAGAATCAGATGATGGAAGAGTTGGCCTCAAAGTTAGAGTATAAGTAGGAGCATTCTTCTTCTTATTACCCTCAAGCGAAAGGATAGGTTGAAGCAGTGAACAAATCACTTAAGTCCATTCTCAAGAAAACGATCGCACAAAGCAAGACCAATTGGCATATCATGTTATATCCTACTTTGTGGGCTTATAGAACCACAGTTAAGACTGCCATCGGTTTTTCTCCATATCTGTTTGTACATGGAGTGGAGTCTATCTTGTCAGTTGAATGCAAAATCCCTTCATTGAAGCTATCCATAGAGTTCTTACCAGACACTTCCCCATTGGATGAACGTTTGGTCCACTTAGAGTAGCTTGATGAGCAGCATCGAGATGCCTTAGTGGCTCCAGAAGTAAATAAGCGTCGTGTTAAGGTCCAGTATGATAAATCTATCCATCCGAGGAAGTTTAGTGAAGGAGATTTGGTTTTTTTGTGGGATCAAGCTAAAGAACCCTTTGGGGAAGGAAAGTTTAACCCCATGTGGCATGGTCCTTACGTTGTCAAATGTGTGTTAGAGAAGGGAACTTATGAGCTAGTATATTACGAAGGGACAGCCTTGGCAGAGCCTAGAAATGGGCTCTATCTTAAAAAGTACTATGCATGATACTCATCCAGGGCAGATTATTGTATATTATTGTAAAGTATTTTGCATAGTTAGGTTTTTCTTATGGTGATCGGGTTGTTGATTAGCTTTCATTTTTTATGGCATATGTCAATGGAGTCTTCCATCTATATAGGATTCACTGATGGTGCTAGTTTTCACACTCAACACTCAGCCTCTGCTGCTTGGGTGATTTATATTCCTATGGGTCAGATATTGTCTTCAGGAGGTGTATGTTTACGGCCCTCTTCAAACAATGTTGCTGAATATAGTGCCATTATCAAGCTTCTATGAGATGCCATTTCGCATGGTATTCTCTCTCTTAAGGTACGTCTTGATTCACAGTTAATAGTGTCACAACTAAATGGCTTATATCATGTTAGGGATCCAACATTATTACGAAGATTCTTATGTGTGAGATTGTTAGAACGACAATTTGACAACATAACATACATACATGTTCCAAGAATTTATAATCAAGTTATTGAATCATATGCTAACTATGTGTTAGATTGGCATTTGTTTCATAGACCATATTCTCATCACAAACATATATTTTTACACTTGTAAATAAATAAAATCGATCGTCATAAAATTTTTTCATTAAACAGTCAAAATGTGATAATACATAAGTGTCATAATACAAAAATGGGGCTTTCGAGCCACCAAAATATAATACACGGTAGTACAAAAATATGTCACTCCTAGGTATCTAAGCCTAGGGAGGATGAGGGGGAGTTTGATCATGGAAATTCACCACGGCTCTAGCTAGCCATCGAAAAAACCACACCAATGCTCATGGTACACCCACCACCTGAGGCTGCTATTGATGTATTTGTAACTTCGGAATGTATTCATCTATGTATCGTATGACTTGTAACCGGATGCTTATTCCGGGATGTATCTATTATGTAATTGAGTCATGTTGTCCTGCCCCAATGTTTTGATCGAGAGGATCTATTATGTAAACAAGTCATGTCGAGTCATTGTGGGTAACCCTCCGATTGTCTAAATGTTAAAGTCCCCGCAGTTCCGGGGCGCTAGGGTTATTAGACTCTCCTAGTAGAGGTCAGCCCTAGTAGGGTTTTAGTCATGCTAGGATTAGTATAAATAGAGAGCTGGAGTCTCTATTTAGCACAACAACTTATACACACTCAAGTGTAGCGCATAGTTTAGGAAGGAGAAGACACTGGGGCTAGACAAGAAGAAGGATAATGTTGTTGGGAGGTCACTTACTGTTTTGGGATTTTCTATTTTGGTGCTGATTCTATCTCTAAGTAATTTTTGGGGTTTTTTTCCTTTATGGCTTCCTTGAGGAAAAACACTGTGTTCATTGTCTCATGTGTTTAATTGCTATGCTTGTTATTCTCTCAGTTAAAGATCCTAATAATGCTAGCTTAATATTGAAAAACTAACATGGTATCAGAGCTAACCTGAGAAGAGGACACTTTGCAGCTGTGAGAACTAGGGATTCCTAGTTTGTATATCTTCCTCCACATATTTTCAGCAAAATTAAGGTGGAATAACTCTCCTCCTTAGGGCGCATCTTTCTGTCGAAGAAAAATCCAATTCTGAGGGTTTTCAGTTTTGGACCCAACACTGCTGTTGGAAATTAGGGATTTTCATAGAAGAGGATTTTTTCAGTGAGCCCAAGCCTAGATTGATCTCCTCCCCAAAATCGAAGTTAAGGATAAATTTCAAGGCATTTGGGTGGACAGAATTTCAGAAAAGCAAAACCCTAATTTGCTCCTAATCTAGTACTGCAGGATTTCAGCTCCAAATCTAGATCCGACATCTTGACCTGGTAAGATCTAAATCTTTTGTATTTCCATTTGAGGTTCTCAATTTAAGATGTCTCATCATACCAAGCTTGATGAAAATATTGAGGGAGCTGATAAATTTCGAGCCTGGAAGTATAGGATATCCCTGGTCCTGGAAGAAAATGAGTTGGACTCCTACATCCATGAGGAGGTTCCAATTCCAGAGGGAAATGAGGCTAAGGCCTTACCTAAGAAGAATATGGTTATGGAAAAGAGGATCATTGCTGATTCTATCAAGGATCACCTTATCCCTCAGGTGTCCTCTCTCAAGACACCTAAAGCTATGTTTGATGCCCTAACCAAATTTTTTGAACGGAAGAACATAAATGAGAAGATGACTCTGAGGAATCAACTGAAGAATGTGAAGATCTAGAATGCAGAGACCATCCAGTCTTACTTCACAAGGGTTTCTCAAATCAAGGAACAATTGGAAGCAATAGATGAAGAAGTGGAGAATGTAGAAATTGTGATGACCACCTTGAATGGTCTCCCTAGGACATGGGACTCTTTAATTCAAGGGATCTATGCTAGAAATAAGTTAGTCAAGTTCAGCAGACCGTGGGAAGAATGGTCTCAAGAAGAAGATCGGATAGCGGCTCGAGAAGAGAAGATGGGAAGTGAATATCAAGCTTTCACAGTACAATCCAAGAAACCCAGATCCAGCCATCACAGAAGTAAGTGCTCTCATCACAGGAATAACTCTAGAAAGCCTAGAGATAGGTCTAAGTTCATTTGCTATACATGTGATCAAAAAGGAAAATTTTCTAGAGATTGTCCTAAGAACAAAAGTAGATCTCACAAGAATAAGGGAAGCAAGAGAAGATATCATGCTCATGCTGCAGAGGATGATGAACCTTCATCGAAAATAACCAGATATGAAAGTGAAGATTCTTCAATCAAGGATGAATATGTTTTGATCTCCACTCTCATGGGAAACATTACTCATGGAAGTGATGATTGGCTTATTGATAGTGGGGCCTCCAAACATATGACTAGATTCAAGGAATCCTTTGTGAGACTTTCAGAACATGAGTCACCTCACAACGTGAATCTCGGAGATAACTACCAATATCCAATAAAAGGTAGTGGGGAATCTTCCTATAAACTAGACTCTGGTAAGTCTCTAACAATGAAGGAAGTATTGTTTGTGCCAGGACTCAAGAAGAACCTTCTCTCCATATCAGTATTGGATGCAAAAGGAATGAGGGTTGCATTCATAGATGGTCAAGTCATCATGTGGCCAAGAGGAAAGACTATCGATGATGCGGTGGTGATTGGAGAACAAGAAGGAGGTTTGTACAAATTGAAGGGCCATCTAGAACAAGCCTTGGTCCATGACACAGTAGAGCCAAGTGAACTTTGGCATAGAAGGATTGCATATGTGCATTATAGAGCACTACCTCTTGCAAGCAAAGCTGTTGAAGGTCTTCTAGAAATGCAAGCAAAACATGATGGGGTCTGCAAAGGATGTGCGAAAGGAAAGAACACAAAGAAGACATTTCCAAGTAGCGAAATCAAAGCAAAAGGAATCTTGGAAATCATCCACTCCGGTGTATGTGGTCCTATGTCATCAAGCTCACTAAGCGGGTATGCATATTATGTTTTTTTTATTGATGATTTTTCTAGGCAGACACGGGTTTACTTCATGAAGAATAAAGACTAAGTATTCAACAAGTTCAAGGAATTCAAAGCCTTGATAGAGAATCACACTGAAAAGAAGATCAAGACCTTTCGATCAGATAATGGCAGAGAATTCACTTTGAATGAATTCAAAGAGCTATGTAAAGAATCAGGGATTAAGAGAGAGTTGTCCACTCCTTATAATCCACAACAGAATGGGATTGCGGAATGGAAGAACAAAACTATCATGGAAGCTGCAAGAGGTATGCTTCATGATCAAGATCTTCCTATGCATATTTGGGCAGAAGCTTCCAGAACAGTAGTGTATGTACATAACCGTACTCCACATAGAGTACTCGAGAACAAGACTCCTGAAGAAGTCTTCTTCGGAAAGAAACTAGAAGTCTGCCATCTCAGAATATTCGGTTGTTCGGTATACATACACATTCCAAAAGAGAAGAGAACAAAATTATATCCTTCAGGAAAGAAGGGTATATTTGTGGGATACTCTGAAAGCTCGAAGGCTTACAAAATATATTTCCTAGGATACAATTAGATTGACATCAGCAGGGATGTGACTTTTGATGAAGACACAACTTACAACAAATCTAGAAAGAGACCTGCTGAAGAACTTGAAGAAGCAGAAGCACCTAGAATTCATGATACAACCATGAATGAAGAAACTCAAGAAGAAGATCAAGAATTTGAAGAACCAAAAAGACCTGTAGATCCACCTCTGGAGAAGAATACTCATAAGAGGAAACCTGCTTGGGTATGAGAACTTATCCAAGGTGCAGAAAGATATGGGGCTCCAGAAGAGAATCATAGAGAAAGAAAGAGGACCAGATCCTGCTTTGGGTATGTAGCTTTACTATGTGATTTAATTGATAAAGAACCTTCCAGTTATGAAGAAGAGGTGAAACAAAAAGAATGGAAGGATGCTATGATTGAAGAATATCAATCAATCATGAAGAATGATGTTTGGGATGTTGTCCCAAGACTAGAAGGGAAGTCAGTCGTAACTTCCAAATGGATCTACAAGATTAAGCATGCTGCAGACGGTAGCATTGAAAATTATAAGGAAAGATTTGTGGCTCGAGATTTATCTCAGAAAGAAGGAATAGATTATGAAGAAACCTTTGCACTTGTAGTCAGATACACTTCCATCATATCAGTACTTGCTCTGGCGGCAGTGATGAAATGGAAGATACACCAGATGGATGTCAAGACTGCTTTCTTGAATGGTGTAGTGGAAGAGGAAGTGTATGTAGAACAACCACTCAGTTTTGAGACACATGACAGAGAGTCTCATGTATGCAGATTGAAGAAATCCCTGTACGGTTTGAAATAGGCACCCAGGACCTGGTATGGAAGGATTGATAGTTTTCTATCTAGTTTGGGCTTTACAAAGAGTAAAGCAGATTCCAACCTATACTACAAGGTTGAAGATGGAAACCCAGTGATGCTTCTACTATATGTAGATGATATATTTGTGATAGGTATAGATGGGTTGATTGCTGATACAAAGATAAAGCTTGTTGCTGAGTTTGAAATGAAGGACTTGGGTATGATGCATTATTTTCTAGGTATGGAGGTGTGGTAGAGTGCAGATGGAATCTTCCATGGAAAAGGGAAGTATGCAGTAGAGATCCTAAATACATTTGGGATGATGGACTGTAAGGCTATGGCCACACGTATGGCATCAAACCTGAAGCTATTGAGTGATGCTTCATCAGATATGGTTGATTCCACAATGCATCGTCAGATGATTGGGTCCTTGATGTACCTGACGAACACAAGACCGGACATTTGCTTTGCTGTGAACACCTTGAGCCAATTCTTGACATATCTGAGAAATGTTCACTTGATTGCTACAAAGCATATTCTGAGGTACCTAACAGCTACAGTTGATTAGGGGCTAAAGTACGAGGTGAATTAGAAGATTAACCTGGAGGGTTATGTTGATTCAGATTGGGCAGGCGGTGTCATCAATAGGAAGATCACTTCAGGGTGTTGCTTCAGTATGGGATCAGGTGTGATCTCTTGGTTTAGTAGGAAGAAATCATGTGTGGCACTAAGTATAGCTGAAGTAGAGTATGTCACAGCTTGTTCAGCTAGTTGTGAGGTAGTATGGCTGCAGAAGCTACTGTCTGATATATTTGATCTACAGTTGGATGCTACTTGTATACATTGTGACAACTAGAATTGTGTGAAGTTGTCAGAGAATTCAGTGTTCCATGACAAGTCGAAGCATATTGAGATCAAGTATCACTATATCAAGGTTATGGTGCAGAGGGGAGCAGTGAAGCTCCAATATGTTGCGACAAAGAAACATATAGCTGATGTATTGACGAAGCCATTGGCTAGGATGAAGTTCAAGTAATTCAGGGAGAAGCTTGGTGTTCTCCAGATCAAGGTTTCCTCCAAGAGAAAGTGACGAGACCCATAGCCATTCTGACATGGTGAGAGGATTGGTTCCTTCCATGGTCAGATGTAAGGGCTGAGCCATTCTGTCATGGTGAGAGGATTGGTTCCTTCCGTGTCAGATATGAGTGCTATCCATTCTGTCAAGTAGGACAGATGTAAGGGAAACTGCCATTCTGGGAATGGAGGCACCTGGTCAGTTACCAGGAAAACTTAGTCTAGGACTGAGAAGCCATTCTGACATGGTGAGAGGATTGGTTCCTTCCATGTTTAGATGTAAGGGCTGAACCATTTTGTCATGGTTAAAGGATTAAGTTCCTCTCATGTCAGATGTGAGTGTTGGCCATTTTGACGAGTAGGTCAGATGTAAGGGCAACTTCCATTCTAGGAATGGAGGCACCTGGTCAGTTATCAGGTAGCTCAGTATGGGACTGGGGGCCATTTTGATGTGATGATAGGATTAGTTCCTTCATGATTAGATGTGAGTGCACACCCTTTCGATGCGATGTGTTTACACATGATTGAATGTAAGTGCAGAGCCTTTCCGACAAGATGAGGTTAGATATAAGTGTTGAGCCATTCTGGCACGATGTGTTTACACATGGTCAGATGTGAGTGTTGTGCCTTTCTGACAAGATGGGGTTGGATGTAAGTGCAGTTCCTTTCCGACAAGATGGGGTTGGATGCAAGTGTAGAGAATTTTTGATGTGATGTGCTTACACATGATCGAATATAAGGGCCGATCCTTTCTGACAAGATGAGGTCAGATGTGAGTGCTCGGCCTTTCTGACAAGATGAGGTCAGATGTGAGTGTTCAGCCTTTCTGACAAGATGAGGTCATATGTGAGTGCTGGGCATGCCTTTTTGACATGATGAGGTCAGATGTAAGAGCTGGGCAGGCCATTCTAACTTAAGTGTTAGATATAAGTGCTAATGAAGACCTACATGAAGGGTAGGCCTATAGGATTGACTCTGTAGAACTTCCTGTGATGAGAAGAATTGAGATAACACCATTATAAGATAGTAGATGATGATCCAGACTTGATGATGATCCAGACGAGATGATCCATACTTGATGATGATCTAGTTGTGATGATGATCCAGACTCGATGATGATCCATATGTGATGATGATCCAGAAGTGATGACGATCTAGATCGAGTGATGATCCAGCAATGATAAGCCAGTAGTCATTATGATGCAGATCCTGTGATGAAGAAGACTTGAAGAAGAAGATGACTTGAAGAATCAAAAGACTCAAAGACAAAGAAGACAAAGAAGACAAAGAATACTTGAAGACTAAAGAAGAATTGAATATGATGAGATGATCCAGTTGATGTAGAGAAGAAGACCAGTGCTGAAAATTGTGTCGAAAGAATACCTTCCTAGTTAAGAGGGAGTGTTGATGTATTTGTAACTTCGGAATGTATTCATCTATGTATCTTATGTCTTATAACCTAATGTTTATTCTGGGATGTATATACTATGTAATTGAGTCATGTTGTCATGCCCCGATGTTTCGATCGGGAGGATCTATTATGTAAACAAGTCATGTCAAGTCATTGTGGGTAACCCTCTGATTGTCTAAAGGTTAAAGTCCCTACAGTTCCAACGCAATAGGGTTATTAGACTCTCCTAGTAGAGGTCGGCCCTAGTAAGGTTTTAGTCATGCTAGGATTAGTATAAATAAAGAGCTGGAGTCTCTATTTAGCACAACAAATTATACACACTCATGTGTAGAGCATAGTTGAGGAAGGAGAAAGCACTGGGGATAGACAAGAAGAAGGATACTACTGTCGGGAGGTCGCTTACTGTTTTGGGATTTTCTATTTTGGTGCTGATTCTATCTTTGAGGAAGTTTCGGGGTTTTCTCCTTTATGGTTTCCCCCAGGAAAAACATTGTGTTCATTATCTCTTGTGTTTAATTGTTGTGCTTATTATTCTCTCAGTTAAATATCCTAATAATTCTAGCTTAATGTTGAAAAAATAACAGTTGCATGGCCTCAGGAAAGTCCCCAACTTGCGCCATGGGTACCCTATGTGTCAGCCACACAAAGTTTGTGTGGATGCTTTGGAGCATCCGCTCTGCATCCACACCCATGATGTCATCTCCTCGTCCCCTCCGTCTACGACGAGGGAAACCGTCAGGCCACTGTGTTCCTACATATGCATACATATGATAGGATGTCACTATGTGTCGTCACACAAAAACATCTATTTTGGTTCTATATATCAAAAAACACAAAAAAATATATAATAATTCAAAAAAATTGAAAAAGGAGAGTAAGTTTTTGTTACCAATGTCACTGTATGCTGATCCTAGTGGTAGGGGCATGTCGAGATCTCCACGAAAATCTACCCCTGCATAGGGGTAATTATCAATGGAAACTATCTGCCGCTTCCACCATGGAAAGAAATCAGCTCGGTAAGGGTTGGACACCCTACCTCAACCCAGTATGCACATTGCATCTTCCCAATGTCGTTGGGATAGATCTTGAACCCCGTGAAGAAGAATGTCAACTCTAGGGCTGAGTCCCATAACACGCTTGAAGAAGAACGTGCTCAGTATACTGCTGAAATTGAAGTTTCATACCCTACCCATCTTACAGTATCTGAGTTGTTGCTAGATGTTACTCAACAGCATCGTACTCCAATCATAAACTGTGGGTCTCATGCACTCCACTACATAGAACATCAAGGGTCACGAGGCTAGCCCTGCTATCTTGTCGAGTGTCAACAGTATGGCCTTTAGGCCCAGTACCTATATGGAGTTTGTTAGGATTTGACTCCCAACCTTCTCTATGTCTAGACAGCAGTATACAACAATATACTCATCAATGGTGAGGCCATCTCTAGACCCATGAGAACGTAGTTTCACCACTTCCCCCCATCAGGACAATCCTATAATGAAGTATATGTCCTCCAGCTCTATAGTGAGGGACATCCTGTCGATCTTGAAAGACTCTGAGTCAGGATCCCAGTAGTCTACTAGCATCTGTTGCAGTCTTGTTTTGGCCCTTAAGCCCCCAAGAAACCAAAACTTGTAGAGCTCGCATGCACAAAGAGCTTGTTGAGCCATTAGATCACCTTGTACATCCTCTTCTACATCTCCGTGTTCTCTCTCCCTCTATTCTAGAACCATCCTACACATTTACATTGAATTTTAGTCATTATTTGTCTTAAAAAACATTGAACGTGGCCACATATGTGACTGTTTGTAAAACAGTCGTGTATGTACATGACTTTGGGCCATTTTTCCGCATATAGCCAACCCTATATGTGGAAAAACCCCCAATTTTTGTGTGGGCTGAAGTGCATATATTATAATGGCCTAGAAAATTATTTTGACAATGGAATTTTAAAAAATTTACATGCAAATGGAAGAGCAGGGCATGGGAAGTTACCTGGAAAAAACGATGTCGAATTCCGCCAGATGAAACTCCCGGAATTTGCGTTTGAAGTTCTGAGCTCAATTGGGTAAAAATTTCAAATGATATATAATGTTTTGAATTTTTTTACTATTTATAGAAAAAATTTACCCCCTTTCTTTAGTTTTGAACCGTTTCTGACCGTTTTTTACTAATATGATAATGTAGGAGACCGTTTTGAGCATCGTTTCGACCATTGCTTTGACTTGTTCATGCTGATCTCGGGTATGATGTTTAAACTGGCATATAGGTTACATTTCACCTCCATTTTAATTTTGCATGACCTTATGACTATTTAATTATAACCTTAGGTACGAACCCATTCTATCCTATCACGGAACCTTCTTGCTCTTTTAGAAGTGGAATGATGTGAATGGTAGAGTTTGACTTTACATGGGTGCCCTAGTTAGCTCCTTGTTTGCATTTGGTGCCCAGGCTGACACTTTGTCCTTTAGGGTGTGAGAGTCCATTGTATAGTATTGCCATGACATTTCACAAGAGCCTCATACTCCTCTTGATCTTTTGCTGGCCTATTTCCCCCAGGACTCCCTTATGTCAAGTTGTAATTGCATTTTCATGAGCTTTTCCTGCCTCATTAAGCCTTATGCCAGCTTCCCTGACTTTGAGTATCAGCCATATAGCCCAACCTTGTCTCATGTCTAGCCACGTAGAGCCATTTTGTATATCCTTTGCATCTTGATTCCTTATTTTTATTGGAAGGGGACTTTCCCCCGAGTGTCGCTATCCTACACATATCATCTTGCATTGAGCATAGGTAAGTTCTGCTACTTGGAACTAGTTTGTTTTCCCATTAACACTTGTCTCCTCCTAGTCTGTAATTATAAGGCACTTTAATTCTTTTTCAATATTTTCAAAATATTTGACAAAGTCCAAAAAAATAAAAGAACCAAAAAGCTGGATAAGAAAAGATGTTATCTTTGGCAGCAGTCGAGTCGTGTCACCTTCGAATAGAGCACTGTATATCACATCTGTTGGTTGGGTAATAGTTTGACTTTAAAAATTGTACTTGTTTCTTTGAGCTTATTTCCACAGACTGGTTAGGATTCTAGTCCCTATGGAGCCTCTGTTGATGCCTCCTGTGTCGTAGAGATTTCCCAGTTTTGTATATCGAGTCTATGCTGCATACGTTTATCCATCATTCACTATTATGCTCTTGTTTGAAGGAAGTTGAAACCTGAGTTGGCCATTCCTCAATTATATTTACTTTGCATGTCGGCCATTCCCGGTACAGTTACTGGTTTGTGCACATTATGATCGAGTCCTTCCACATTATACAAATTTGCTGAGTACCTTGTGTTGGATGATGGGGGATGCCTTAATTCCCTCCTTCCAGTGGATTTCATCCCATCGACTTCAGATCATTTATTATGGGATAGGAATCTAGATTCATTTTTGAGTGCTTTGAGACTTGTAGTCATCAGTGGCAGGTTCTCTTGCCATCGACAATTTTTTTGGGAATACATCAATGTCCCCTGATCGATGGATTATCCCAAGTGTTCGACCTCAACACATTTATTCACACTTGTTAGTGTGCATTATAGTACCTTGATTCCCATTTTCATTATCAGTGGGAAACCTCGCGTCTGTTAATGGTATACATCAATGACCGGTAATCAGACGATAGACTACTATGTTCGACCTCAACACCTCTATTCACATAGTAGGACATGTACTCGTAGCGATTTGTGTAGAAGACCTTCCATACTGGTGGCATCTTATATATGCTACCTCCTTGATTGTACCAGTGTTCATGAGATTCCAACTCTCGTGACTTGATTCCACTATATGTCAGATATTTCCAGCCATTATGGAGATCTTGATCCATTATATATCTAGAGCCTTCATGGAGATCATGATCCTGCGTATATCTTCATCATGGAGATTCTGAGCTATCTATATTGTATGTGGAGATGACCACACATGTCATATTTTGTATCATGCCTATTCATGGCCATTGTACTCTTACATATCTGGGACTGCTACATCTACTTGTAGTTATGTGTAGAGTTTGATCATTGTACTGTATTGATTGGATGGTTGGCTCTTCCACTGGGTTCTTCATCACTCCACTTCTGGGATGGACTTATAATGTATTTCATCTATCGTATGACCCCTCTGACCTCACACATTAGGTGGCATCTGTTATAGCTGATTTTACCACACATGGTGGATCACACTTTTATCGCCTTCCCTATCCCTCTGCAGACTCCTTAGACCCCATGGACCATTTTTTTACCTTTGATGTTTCCGAGATCATCCCTAAAAACATGAAATAATTTCCATACATGACTTTTAAATCCTTTCTCGCGTATATACGCGGATTTGACCCTCAAACCCGTCTACATCAGGATGTGTGCAAAAGGCCAAATGATTTTGGAGTTTTCCTTGATGTGGATTTGAGTCACTTGTCTCTTGGCCTTCCATATTCCTTGAGATCGCTTGGATTCGACCTTCTATTACCCCATTGAAGAGCTATTTAAGGAACCCTTTGGATAAATTGAAGGGGGAGGAATTGAAGAGCAAGAAAACTATATTCCATTATTGTCGAAGATTATACTTGAGTCTTCATCCCTTTGTCCCTTGGATCACTTTGTGTTCTTCCCAAGTTTTCCTTTTGCTTGTGAGCTTGCTATCAAGAGATGGAGGATTGAAGTGGTGGAGGCCCAAGTGGGGGACTCGGTTTCTTCGATTCGCAAACGTGTCGACAAAGGTTCTCACTATTGTAATCTATGTTTTATATCAATAAAAATATCTTTTCCTGTCCAATAATGTGTATTTAAATGAGTATTTGATCCATGGATACTTTTAAATGCTTATATGTTATTGATTATATATGCTAGAGTAGGTCTAACACAATTATATATAGCATGCTTGTCTTGTTTACTGAATGTTGTGGAAGCAAATTGCTAATACAAGCGAGATCGGAAAAGCTCAATGGGGATCTACATCAACCGTCTAGAATAAGGTACGAACCAAGATCCTTTAGTGTTAGATGTTTGGTTTCTCTTGCATATAGGGAAGGATTGATTTATGGAGTTAATCTATCTATTGTGGTACCCCAAGCCATAGGAATTTCTCTCCATAACACATATATTTGTTTAATATTTGAAAATATTTATGCAGGTAATGTATTTGTTGTAATTGCACCACCGGGAAATGACAAGCATGTGGCATACTTTTCGATGCGGTGTACACAAATCAAAAGCAGGTTGGTGCGAACCTATGTCAATGGAGAGTTCATGTACCAAGTTGGTGACCTAGTTGTGATGGGCCACTTTTTTGAAAAAGTGAGAAGACAAGGTGACTATATTATTTACATATATTTCATGCCTGAGTAAATATCTTGTCAGTATAGTCATTTGGTGGTGGCATCTTGGATACATCGCATTGAAATCAAGGTAAAGAGGGGTGAACCAAAGAGATGGAAGATGTCAGTAGCTGACCATGATTGTATTATGGAGATGTGCATTCCTATAACCCATTGGACAAATGAATGAAATTTAAATGTAATGACATATAAGTTGATACATTGACATAGTTGACATTGTAGCTGTAATTTGCACATAGTAGATCTTACATTGTAAAGTTGTAAATTTTGTAAAA
>LPNX010098477.1:106399-169342 GCA_001517045.1 Pseudotsuga menziesii | reverse complement strand
TATATATATATATGATCAAAATATTTAAAGCAAAATATATGGGTTGTTTAGATAAATACCTACGTTGGTTTAAGGTTCATGATTGTCTCGCGTCTAAGGTTTGGATACTTTTCAATTCTTCGTGTATTCTTGGAGGATTGAAAAAAATTGGACAGCATTTCTGCTTGCCCGACACACATTTCAAAATTAAACTGGTGGCATAAACGGCTGCCGATTGATAGAAATATTTATACAAACTATAAATTTAGATTTTAAATTTAACAAATTTAAATTTTTTCAATCCTCTGTGTATTCTTGGAGGATTGAAAAAATTCGGGCAGCATTTCTACTTGTCGGGCACACATTTAAAAATTAAACTGGCAACATAAACGCTATTGGTTGACAAAATATATATAAAGCAAAATATTAAATATTAAATAAAAAACAAATTTCAATCTTAAACATATTTTAAACGCTACCGGTAGCATTTTTTTTTCCGGCACACATTGTAAACATACTAGAAAAACAAGCAAACGTGAAAACATCTATAACAATGGTTTTTCTCAATTTTAACCTAAAATTTTAAAACTTAAAAAAAACTAAAATTCCATTTCAATTTCAAAAAACAAGGATTGGGGGTTACCTCTCTACTCCGACATCATGGTGAAAGGGGGCGTGGCTTGCATGGTAGCTCGGTCAACATCTCTAGGGGTGCAGCTACATGGTCGAGGTGTTCGTGGACGTAGATGCTCGGTCGAGGTGCTTGCTCAATAGAGGGGCGTTTGTGCAGAAATGAGGAATGGCCATAGGTATTAAAGTATTAACCTCGATCCAGGTATTAATCTCGATTGAGGGTTTAACAAAACCTCGATTGAGCACTTGTTAAACCCTCGATCGAGGTATGAAAATGTCGATCAAGGGTGCATTTTTTGCATTTTGTTGAAAATTCCTTGCCAAAAATTGTAACCCACCTCCATAGATGCAACTTACCCCATCTTAAATATATCTTCCACACCTTTTCTATCGGAACTAATTAACAATCACGCCCTTTAAATTTTTCTTCTGTGCATTGTTTCATGTAGCGTTTTCTTTTTTACTGCTTTTAATTCCTGTAGCTCAGCCCTTTTTTTATTTCAACGAAAGAACATTCTAATTTTTTAAACCAATTTAGCAGACCTATTTACCACATGCGTGAACTCTAGAACAGAAGCTGACAGCATGGATAGATGCACATATAATCAGGCTACAGCCTGACAGTCTCATATTAATTTTATCATGAACACCTAAGATCTGGCATGGATTTTCCCGATCCAACTTAGGTAGATTTACCAGTACTAAAACAGTGCAAAACCTGCCCAAAGACACTTTTGGAAAATTAACAACTTCATCCTCAGAGACATTTTTACAATTTTATGATATGGTTAGTTGAAATAATCAACAATATAGAGGACTGTACCTTCATAGTAATTTAATCCATCAAATATAGTGGGAATTTTACAGAGGGCACATAGGCAGTTTTACGAGTAGATTTTACACTTAGACAATTTGTGTCATTTTCAAGGTGGATTTTCATTGCACCAAAACCATGAAAAAATGATACCAGCTAATGTAGGACACATCACTGAGCACAAAAAAATTTGCCTCACCATCAAACTCTGCTTCATTTGCCTTAAGCGGGCATTTTATTGGAGTAGTGCAAATATGGCTGGGAGGCACTTTTGGCAGATTGATATCTCCTTCCTCAGAGACTATTTGGTCAAGATGATGACATGCTTGTATGATAAATACAACAATATATAGGTACAAAATCTCAAAATATTTTTATAATCATCCTACGAGATGTGGAGGGAATTTCCCTTAGGCCACTTAAACGAGTTTTACACTTGGACAATTTGTTCTCTCTTAAACTAGGTCTAATTTTCTTAAAACACTTATTTGGCAAGTCCATAACTTCTCCCTCAAGAAATTTCAAAACAATCTGAATATATGGCCAGGAAGAAAAAACACCAATATACAAGACCCCTATGACAGTAGAGGAAATTTGAGGTCTAAAATTGGCCTCCTAAGGAAAATAATAAAATAATAGTTAAAATAATAAAGTAATACTTAAAATAATAAAATAATAGTTATTAATTTTGGAGGAAGAATGAAAAAAACTGCTTTTCTTATTTGTATTTTCGACATATCTCCCTGTTTTTTTACTCAAATTATGAGCGAGAAATGTCGTTGGCTACGACATTTAATTCCACATCGAAGGAGTACCCACACTGCATACTTTTGACAGACCCCTCTACCCCAAAAACAAGAAATACCCGAAAAAACGTGATGATGACATCTTTGGTCAAGATGATGACATGGTTGTATGATAAATACAACAATATATAGGTACGGACTCTCAAAATATTTTTATAATCATCCTACGAGATGTAAAGGGCATTTCCCTGAGGCCACTTAGGCAGTTTTACACTTGGACAATTTGCTCTCTCTTAAACTAGGTCTAATTTTCTTAAAACACTTATTTGCCAGGTCCATAACTTCTCCCTTAAGAAATTTCAAAACTATCTGAATATATGGTCAGGTAGAAAAACCACTAATATACAAGACCCCTATCAGGTGCAAACATTTTCTTCAACACACAATTTGCGACAGGCATTTTCCCAAGGCCACTTGAGCCGGTTTTCAAACACTTACTCATTTTTACTTGCTTTGATGAAAAAGCAGGTTTTGGAAGACCTAGAACTTTCTCCTCAGAGGTGATGAAGTCAAACTGAGACCATGGTTGGATAGCGACTATAACAAGATATTGCCTAGTACCATGGTGCAGGCATTTTTCTCAAAACCTGAATTATGGCGGACATTTTTTTAAAGCTACATGGACCAATTTTGACTAATTATTCCATACTTGGTCAATTTCCTAATTTTCACCATTTTGTAACATTTCTTCATGGTTATGTCATCATTCAACAATGATTTCATCTTCATGCCACATCATCATCTTTGTCATTCCATGTCATTATATTTTCCATATCATCTTCATTCCATGTCATCACTACCTTTGTCTTTCCTTTGACTTTCACTGAGTTCACTCTGCCATCATGTCCTTGGTTATTCCTTTGTCATCATTGAACTCTAGAGGATGTAGGACATATCATTGAGCACAACACAACTTGTATAACCCTCAAACTCTTCTTCATTTTCCTTAGGTGGGCATTTTACTGCAGTAGTGCAAATATGCCTGGGAGGCACTTTTGACAGATTGAAATCTTCTTCCTCAATGACTCTTTTGTCAAGTTGATGACATGGTTGTATGATACATACAACAATATATAGGTACAAACTCTCAAAATATTTTTATCTTCATCCTATGATATGTGGAGGGAATTTCCCTGAGGCCACTTAGGAAGTTTTGCACAAAATTATTTCTCTCTCTTAAACAAGGTCCAATTTTCATAAAACACTTATTTGGCAGGTCCATAACTTCTCCCTTAGGAACTTTCAGAACAATATGAAGATATGGTTAGGTATAAAAAAACACCAATCTATAAGACCCCCTTGAGGTGAGGGAATTTTCTTCAATAGAAAATTTTGTGGAAGGCATTTTCCCAAGGCCACCTGAGCCAGTTTTCCAACACTTAGTCATTTTTGCTCACTTTGATGCAAAACCCTATTTTGGAAGACCTAGAACTTTTCCTCATAGGTGATGAAGTCAAAATGAAACAATGTTTGGATAACCACTATAACAAGATGAATCCTAGTACCATGGTATGGGAATTTTTCTCAAAACCTAAATTATGGTGGGAATTCTCTTAAGACTACCTAGACCAATTTTGACTAATTATTCCATACTTGGTCAATTTCTCAGTTTTCACTATTTCACCATATTTCTTTAGAGTGATGTCATAATGCAACAATGACTTCATCTTCATGCCACATCATCATCTATGTCATTCCATGTCATTATATTTTCCATATCATCATTTCCATGTCATCACTACCTTTGTCTTTCCTTTGACTTTCATTGAGTTCACTTTGCCATCATGTCCTTGGTTATTCCTTTGTCATCACCGAGTTCACTCTGCCATCATGTCCTTTGTTATTCTTACTTTCTTCACTTGGTCTCTGTCCTGATGCTACAAATATATCCACTGGCATCTTTACTTAGCTAGTCTTTGTCTTCTATTATGCTCTTCTTCTTCTTCAATGTGCACTTAGCCTGGTCTCTTCCTCTTGTTTTCAATGATGCTTTATTTATTCACCTTATAACCAATTATTCTCTTTTATTCTTGTTCTTTATAGAACCTTCAAATAAAACCAAATAGACATTCTTTAATTTTGTCTTCTCATGTTGTTAGACTTCTTCCTTCTTCTTTAGATATTCATATTTCATCCATAAAGACACATATTATCTACTTTAATATTCTGCTATATATATACATTCTTCATTCTTTATACATTGTACCTTTTCAAAACAGTCACACCCTTTCATCTTAACACCTTTTAAAAAACTCAGTTGATAAACATTTAATCCATAATTATGTTAAACATTTAACCATTCCACCCTTATGGATTGAACTCATGTTCTTTCATCCTAGCACCTCTTCGAATCTCAGATAATTAATTTATCATTCTGTTTCTTATATATTTTGAATTAATTAATTAATTAAACTTTGTGTGCATCTCAGGCCCCTTCAAATCTCTGTTTTAATTAATGAAATTAAACACCCTATCTTAAATATATATTCCATGCCTTTTCTATATAAACTAATTAGCAATCACACCCTTTAATTTTTCCTTCTGTGCATTATTTCCTATAGCATTCTACTTTTTTCTATTTTTAATTCCTGTAGCTCCCCCTTTTTTTTATTTCAACAAAAGAACATTATGTTTTTTAACCAATTTGGCAGACCTATTTTCCACACGTGTGATCTCCAGATCAGAAGCTGACACCATGGATAGATGCACATATCAACAGGATATATCTTGACATTCTCATATTAATTTTATCATTAACACCTAATATTTGACGTGCATTTTTCGGAGCCAACTTGAGAAGGTTTACCAGTACTGAAACAGTGCAAAACCTGCAAGAAGGCACTTTTGGAAAATTAATAACTTCATCCTCGAAGACCTTTTTGATAGTTTTATGATATTGTTAGGTGCATCAATCAACAATATAGAGGGATATACCTTCATAATAATTTAATCCATCAAATAGAAATCATAGCAGGCATTTTACAGACGCCACTTAGGCCATTTTACCAACAGATTTCACACTTGACAATTTGTGCCTTTTTCAAGGTGGATTTTTCATTTCACCAAGTCCATGAAAAAATGATACTAGAGGATGTAGGATACATCACTAATCACAACACAACTTGTCTCACCCTGAAACTCTTCTTCATTTTCCTTGGGTGGGAATTTTACTACAGTAGTGCAAATATGGTTGGGAGGCACTTTTGGCAAATTGATATCTTCTTCCTCAGAAAATATTTGGTCAATATGATGACATGTGTAGTAGGGATTTTGCCCTTGCTATAGGCAGGAAAAAATCCCTTCCATATATAATATGGAAGGGTAGGGTTCCTATGAGAATGGAAGAGCAGAAATAAATAAACAGAAAATGAAATGGAAAACCCCTCGGCACACAAGGTTAGGGATAAGCTCCACAACCCCACATCAAACTTTTAGAAAATAAGAGAACCTGCAAGCAATCAATGGAAACCTGCAAACAAATAATTTTAGAAAAATACAATCTAAATAAGCAAAAACATGCAAAGACAAGTATATTTTCTTTGGTTGGAATGGGCCAGCATGCCCTAGCTTGGGAGAGCACCTCTCTTAGGAATGGGGAGCTATGGCTCAATGGAGGAATGGATGAGAGGGAGGGTGAATGGATTGAGAGGAAAATGGTCTCAAGGCACTCACATGGGCAACGTAATGATAGGGAGATAAGAAGTGATTTGAGAGTGACCCCACCCCTCTATTTATACTTTTTCTCAAGATTTTTAGGGTTTTAAACCCCTGGTTGGGGCCTTAGCCCCTTTTTTGGGATTTTATCCCCTTTCACTCAATATTTAGCTCTTTTGGGGGTTTGAAGCTCCTTTGAGGGGTTTTAGCCCCTTTTTCGAGGCTTTATCCCCTATGAGAGCTATTTTGGCTCTTTTTAGGGGTTTTTAAGCCCTTTTTCGTATTTTTAAGCCTTCTTGAGGGTGTGGGGGTCAAATGGCGGTCGTACGTAGATGTCTTTAGGTGGTGCAGGTCATGTAGAGCTCATTGTGGGATTTTTTGGGTTAACAGATTGCCCCCTAATGTGTGAGGGCAGGAGCTCATCGTATGGTCGACGGACATCATAGGATTTTCTTGGGGAGAGGTGGTGCTTCCTGGGCTAGGGCATGGTGGCTTTTGGTTTTTGTATTAATATGGTTCCCATTAATGGGTGAGATAAAAATAATGTGTGACATGTATATGGATGAGGAGGGCATCCTGATGCTCGTAACGATGTCAAAAGAATAATGTGATCTAAGCTCTATAATACAAGAGTCGATCATGTACAACTGCTATTACAATAGTGGTTGCCTCAATGAGAGGCTGAATAGAATACTGATCTGAAGAATTGTTGCATTGGACCCATGGAATTCTCATGGAATGCTATATCTTCATGACTGATGGTCTGCTAGATCTGGAATGGTACATCGTTTACTGACAGAGAGTCAGAGTTCCTGTGGTACAAGTATGCTGCATCAATCATAAATCTATATAGAAGCACTACTGGGGCTTTTGAACATTGTCTCCAACACAACCCAAAAATCACAAGGGACATGAACCTGTTGGGGTCCCTCAAATAGACTCATCAATGTGCTAGAGTCAGGTGACATCCGGGGTCTTCGACCAAATACTGCACAGACCAATACCCTACATGAATCTCAATGGTGCGATGATGTAGCTGGAGTCGAGAACATGAGAAACAACCATCCCAAGAGGCACTAAGGACTCGTATAAAGTGGTCCAAATAAATCATCAATAAGGTTAATGAAACCAAGATACAAGGACCTCTAGGTCTATCCTCTAGAATACATGTGTTCTCTTCGACAGAGGGAGATCTGCCCCTAGTCAAGGAAATGGTGTTTCCTTGACCATGAGCACGAGGGAGATAACTAAAAGATGTGAGACAATGTGAGGACTAACCCACCGAATGGGGGGGGGGGAGGGAAGGAGTTGAACAGGGGTAGAGGGAGTGTAGTGGACTCAAAATTCCTTTGTTCAGAGTATGACAGCAGGGCAAACTAGGTAGCAAGTGAAACTGACTCATGGGAAAGGGATCATAGTTTTAATACCGGGAATGTAACTATAGATGGGAAATACTTGGGGGAGGTAGAAACTTTTGATATTGATGAGATCTAAGGAAGAGACATTTCAGAGTACTCTAAACAAAGGCGACCCAAAGTGGGAATGCTACCAAAATGTTATATGTGGGGTGGTGTCTAAATACACCATTGTGGTACGATCTCATGGATTTTTTGGCAAGCCCGAGAAAGTACATGCTCGATGGTTCTTTCAATTTTAGATAATATGAAAGCATGAAGAAGACTCCAGCAGGGGATCTTTTTTGTTGGTAGTCTCATGTGCCCGAAAAAGGATAAAAGTATACATACGAGAGCTCACCCATCCTTTAGGGGATGGGAGACTTATTTGCCATTGGTAGTCCAGTTAGGCTAGGAAAGGTTAAACGTGCCTAAAATCTTTGGGATGTCTGATGGCAGCTTAGTTGGCATGGGTGGCTAGAAATCTTGGTGATGGATGGGATCATTCATTAATCTAGCCAAGTCAAGCAAGTTCAAATGAGCCATGAAGGGCATATTTGACCCCAAGTTCATGTGGGACGAGGCTGCAATGGGGGTGGGGTTTGCAGGTGCATAATGCATCTGCATGGCTGGGGGTTCTTGTGGTGGCACCATGGAGGATGGGCCAATGCCCCCAAGTGTTTTGGGTGGGATGGAATGGGTAGTAGGGGCATTGCCCCCATGTATTACAGTAGGGGCAATGTAGGTGGATGGTGCACTTCCCCCCTATGTGGAAGGAGGGGCAGTGTGTGTGAAGGGGCTACTGCCCCTGTGTGTTACCACTGGGCCAGCTTGGATGGTCACTATAGGTGGCGGAAATTGGATAATGATAGTCTGCATGACTATGCTTGGACCTCTTGCCAAGTTGTGGGTGATTGGTTGTGATGTGGACATGGGTCCACTCGCTAAGGTTAGGCCCAAAAATGGATCCAGATTTGCACTAGCCATGGGGCTTGATGGTGTGGTGTGGAGGTCTGGCTCAGACTGATATGGGTCTGAATCAGAATCAGAGGCTATGTGGCCCTCTGATGGTGTGGGAGATCACTGAGAATGGCTACGATGGTGCCGACTGAGTGTTCCAAATGGTGTTGGTTTTCCTCTTAGGTGTGAGGAAGATCATGGAGGATCAATTGTGTTCGCTTTTGTGTATGAAACTGGTGGGTATGAAATTTGGAACCCAATTTCAATTGCTTCCTATTGGCTGAAGGTGGTCTCTTAGAAACCAAGACTGCCAGAAGATAACGCTTAGCTTTTTCCTCATGGGTGTTTCTACTCAATCGGAAGGGGTCCTTGCCTGTTTCACTTGGCAATTTCTCTCAGCGGCCAGCTACTTTGGGGTTCCCGTGGTACTCCTCAGAATGAGTTTCTGGGAAAATCCCAAGTACTTCCCATAGTTGAAGCAGTTAGGGACTTATGTCCTCAAAGACTGTAAAATTGAGTGAACTTAGTGTAAATTTGGTAAATTTTAAGGCTTACTCAATGTCATGAAGTGAGCTGAGTTAATTCTTTGGTATGGTGTCTTGGTTTGCTTGTTTGTTCTAGTGTTTGGTTTGCAATATGGTTTATGAATTCATGGTAGAGTTCATATCATGGTTTTGTATGCAAACATAAACATAAATTTGTAAGCAAATATGGTGATTAACCCTGAATTGTTGGCCTAACGAAATGTCTACCTCTTAGTGATATTCTTCTTCAACCAAGAGAATGTGCTGGGATCTCAACATAATGGGACTAATCCCATCCGAAGATCCTCAGGTCACCTCCCAAGTGCTAGGTTGGTCAATAGGTAGGACGCTTAGCACCATGAGAAGCCCTCCTTCTCTACCCCCTGTACCTTCCAGGTCACCTGGTTTTAGTGGTTTGGGAAAAATTCCATGGAGTGCCTAGATCTATACGAGTTTACCCTTCGTCGTATCCCAGAATACCCCGGAGGGTGATGACTAGGTAGAGGAGGAAGGGGGCAACAAGATGGTTAATTTTAAGTTACTTTTAGTTAGGTTAGTTCATTTTATTAAACCTTAATGATTGATTTAGCATATACACATTGTTCATGGATTTATTTGCAGAAAATAAAAACTGGAATTGAAAGAGACCTGCAATGGTGGACAGAGGCAGCTGGGCCACACTAACAGTCCTCTGAAACTAAAAATTATTGTTAATTAAACTTAAAAACAACTTCTGTGTGATAGGCCGCACATTTTTGACCAAATCCCGCGAGAGGGCCATCAGATTTTTCCAGAAATGAGTGAGGGGGTCACACAGAATGCGAAAGCAGCCACAATATGAGCTTCTGGGATGAATTTGCACTTGTCTAAGGATTAAGTGCACCCTGGGCACACCTGTTGGCCAATTAAGAGCACCCCAGTCTCACCTTTTCCCCCGATAAGAGTGACCTGCTCTGGAAATGGGTTTTTTGGTGATGCAGGGTCAGATTTGGCTGATAGTAACTGGTACTGGGGTTAGTCTAACTCGGATCGTCCTAGCAGAGGCTTTGGCACTGATTAAAATAGGAAATAAAGTAGATTTAAATAGATATAACCTAAGATTTCTGAAAACTAGGGTAAAATGGAAAAAACTTGAAAACTTGAAATTTTTGGCCCAGGGATCCTGTGGGATCGACCTAGTGGAGTCGCCAAAGCTGTAGTGAGAATTTATCCTCACTACAGGGGCTGGAATGGCTCCCTTGTGCCTATAGGACACAAGGGTAGGTTCGTACCTTTAGAAAATAGTAAAAAAAAATGGAATGAAATATGGCATAAATAGAACTACGAATTGAAACTAAGCTAATCTAAGCAAGAACATAAGGAAATGGAGCACTACTGTAAACTAGATCTAAGATCTAATTACATAAAATAAAGAAGAGGAAACGAAGCACTGTTGAACCCCTCTACACACAGTAGGTTAGGGTTCCGCCTCCAAAACCTGCAAAATAAACCTAAGCTATAATGGAGAAAACCTGCAAACAATGTTAATGAAAAACCTACAAATGAAAATATTAGTTAGAAAACAAAACAAGCAAATNTTATACCTCACTTAGGTGGAAATGGGCCACCATGCCCTAGCTCATGGGAGCACCTCTCTCTTGGTTGGGAAGCAATGGCTTGATGAGATGGAGATGGAGTAGAGGGAGAGTGGGTGGTTTGAGAGCAATAGGTCTCAAAGCATCCATGGGCAACATAACATAGGCAAGTGAGGAGTGTTTTGAGAGTGACCCCCCACCCTCCTTTTATAGTTTTTCCAAGGGGTTTTAGGGTTTTAATCCCTTGTTCAAGGATTTAGCCCCTTTTCTGGGCCTTTAGCACCTTCCGCCCTAACTTTAGCCCCTTTTAGGGTTTTAGCCCCTTTTTTAGGGCTTTAGCTCCTAGGGGGCTATTTTGAGCTCCTTTTTGGGGTTTTTATCCCTTTTCTTCATCCTCGAGCTCTTTTGGAGGTGTGGGGGTCAAATGGAAGGTATTATGGAGTGAAATGAGTATTGTGAGATGGTGTCCTTGGGTGGTGTAGGCCATCGAGAGCTATGTGGGGGATTTTTGGGTTAACACATCCTATCCCACAGAGGTTTCCATTATCTCATGAGACTCCATCGCATTCAATGTGGCTTTCATTTTTTCTTCAACATGATTTCATTCTTGTGATAGACCAATTATCTCACTCATATTTTTTACCTTTGCCAGACGCCAAGTACGAAACTTCACTTCTTACTACGACATATTAGTAGTTTGTGATCTTAAACTTTGGCTCTTTCTTTCTTTCCTTCCTATTTTCTCTTCTCTCTTACTTTCAACTTTTTTGTTTTTTGTTTTATGTGACCAATTCATAGCTATCATAATATGGGTTTAGTCGACTCTAATTGGCCAATCCTCTAACCTATGTCCCATCTAATTTTTCTAGATTCACTTTTCCTCCATCAGTGATTTCTTTGACAATGTATGGTCCTAACCAATGATTTTTTAACTTCTCTGGATGTTTGAATAATTTTCTATCATACATAAGAACAAGACTTCCAACTTGAAACTTCTTATTCTTAATGTGTCAATCATGCCATACCTTTTCCCTTGTCTTATCTACATTTTGATGAAATCCTACTATGATAATTGATTCATAGTAGGATGTATGAGCCAAGGGGATTCTCACAAGTCGATATTATACACAGTTATGCACAAAATAGTAGAGAGAGTGAAATTAACACACACAATTGTAGTCAATAATAGATTTTATTAGAACTATCCAATATGTAAATATGTTTGGATTAGGTTTATATTACATTAGGGATAAATCATTATCCTTCAGAGGCAATTGGATGCATACATGTGTGAGGCTAGGATTTGACCTCAAAACCCCCCTAGGTGGACCAATGAGCACCAAAACAATCCAAAATGGTTAGGAATTGTTGTGTGGACATATATGGAGCATTCTAAGACATAAATGAGGGAAGGATAGGTGTGGGTGAGCACATGGGTGAGTAGGAGTGGTTCTAGGAAAAAAACAATTCCCAAGGAGAGACAAAAACCACCAAATAAATGCACTAGCGCCTATGGTCAAACAGTTTCCATGATTTAAGGGATGGGGAGCACACCAAGGTATGAAATTTCATTAATGATGGCACCTATTTATTTAGAATGATAAATTTGGATCGCTTCAAAGCAATTATGAGTTGAAAACCCCCAATAGACCAAGGTTGATCAACATAGCCTAGTTTTGGACCATATGACATAGCATTAAAGCTAATGAAAATGTATCCTAGGTGTATGATCATGGTGCTAAGGGGTATTAGTGCTCTAAAATGCCATTTTAAGACTAACTTAGTACATCTTAAACATATTATTGAGGCCTTGGAAACTAAGTCTCAATTCACCTCGTACAAAAATTTATTTGTCCATAAAAACAAGGTAAGGAGGAAAACCTCATGCAAACAAAAACTCCCCTCCAAAATGGACATGGAGAAAAATATGAAAGTGATTACCAGTGATCACCATGTGTCACCCACTCTAAGAAGGGATCTGATATAAGTGAATTTCTTCTCTATGATGCTCTTGGTGAATATGTCAGCAGTTTGCTCTGCAAATAGGAAATACTACAAGGATGTCACCTACTCATGCACCAAGATCTAGATGTAGTTCATGTGCATCTTAATGTTTTTGGTGTGATGTATATATGATTTATCAGTGGAGATATTTATTACACTTTTATTTTCACACCAAATTAATGTGGGTAATCGAAATGAAGTTCCATGTTCCCCAAGAATACCTTGCAACCACACACATTGTGTAGTTGCATTCACTACTCTTCTATACTCAGTCTGACTTGAAGAGAGGTATATGGTGTTTTGTTTCTTGATTTACCAACATATGGGACCATTTTCAAGCATGAATAAATAACCTGAAGTGGAATTTCTATCAATGGAATCTCTGACCCAATCAAAATCAATAAATCCAACTAGTTCTAGTGGAGAACCAACAACATAGTGTACCCCGAAGTGTTTGGTTCCTTTCCCATAATGGAATATTATTTCTGTAGCCTTCCAATGGATATCATGAGGCTCCTACATATATCCATAAATAACACTACAACATATTCCAAATCTGGTCGAGAGTGTGTAAGATACAACAAACTCCAAACTAGTTGTCTGTACAACGAGTTGTCGACCAATGGAGATGCACTAAATTCACCTAGTTTTATTCCTGAGAGGAATTGGAACTTCGATGCCTTACATTAATCCATTTTAAACTTCAATAACATGCATACATCATACTTTTGTTGTCTGAACTTGATCCCTACTTCAGATTGCTTAATTTCTAATACAAGAAATTGCCTCAACAAACCAAGATCAGTAATGAAGAATTCATTGTGCAAAGAAGACTTAATTGATCCAATTTATTTAGTGAAAATATTTGTAATCAAAAGGTCATAAAATTACAGCACTATTACCTGAAATAATTCACCAAAATTATACAAATACACATTAGGATCATATTTACATTTTTCAAAGCCTAACGAAAGTAGAAAATTGTCCATCTTAGCATACCAAGCCCTGGGGGATTACTTAAGGCCATAGAGAGACTTATTTAACTTTCATACAAGTGAATGATAATAAATGAAAACTTTACAATGATTCACATATATCTCCTCATTAATTTCATGATGAATAAATTCACTCTTCACATCCATATGGTGAATCTCCCAGTGATTAGATGCAGTAATGGCTAAAACTAGCCTAATAGAGTCCATATTTGCAACCAGTGCAAATGTCTCTTTATAGTCTAGTTCTTTGAATTGAGAGAATATTTTGAAAAAAAAATGGCCTTATAGTTCATATCAGATCCGTCAATATCCACTTTGGTCCTATATACCCACTTACATTGCACTAGTTTTTGCTTGGAGGGAAGGGGAACCAATTCCCAAGTCTCATTTTCTTGCAATGACCTGAACTATTCTTGCATGGATTTTTTCCATATTGGGACAAGTTATGCTTCCTAATATGTATTATTATTACACCCAACCATCATGAATCATCTCTCATAAAAAATCAATTCACAAGTTGAGAAAGCATTGTGAAAATGAGATCTAGTCTTTCTAGAGTCTAGTGGATCTCCAGCAAGATCCCCATCTGCTTGATGGTTTTCTCATCCCACTTGGACCAAATAGGTGATTCATGATATGAATGAATGTAATAATCATCATCATGAATATTAGAATAAGTAAAATCATAGGAATTATCATGACTTACATCATCATGGAGTGGAGGATTTGAGTACTCCCCTTTGGCTAGTTCGATCTCCTACATGGGATCTTCTTTGAACTGTACACTCCTTTCAATGAATTTTTTCTGAGATGAGGGATCAAAGAGCTTGTATCCATTTTAATATTCAGCATATACAGCCATAATGGACTCCTTTCTTTGGTTTTTCAAGGAGTTTTTCTTCTCGATAGGAATCCTAGCCTAAGCCTTTGAGACAAAGACCCTAAAGTGAGAAACACTTGGCTTGTGACCACTCCAACTCTCATATGGATTTTTTTCATCCAAATATTTGTGAGGATTTATATTTTGGACATATGCAAGATAATTTATAGCTTCATCCCATATCTTATCACTCAAATCCTTTTCTTCCAACATACAGATTTCCATATCCTTGAAAGCCCTGTTCTTACGCTCTACAACATCATTCTGTTGTGGTGTGTAGGGCACAAAATGATACATTTGGAAGCCATATTATTCACAAAGTTTCTGAAAATTATTATTGACATAATCCTCACCATTTTCATTCCTAATAAACTTGGTATTATTCCCACATTCATTCTTAGCTAATCCTTTTCCGCCTCCGCGGTAGATTGCTTCACTGACAACTCATGGAGATTCTTATCCAGTGATTATATAGTGGGATAAATTATTGAACAAACCACACCATAGACATGGAATCTAAGCTTGGGTTTATCTATATTATTGGTAGGCCTCAATGCCTTAGGTGTGATTTCATACAATATCACAAACTAAGCATATATCAAGTCCATCTGTTAGGCCCTGAGAATAGAATTTTATTCTATGGTCACCCCCGAAGTGGATACATCCTTAGATATATAAGGAAATATGTATTTTAAGAACCACTCTAATAAGAACTCAGGGGGTATAGTGGATTTTATAAGCCTCTTCTATCTTCTCCACTCTTGGATACGATCTAAGATATGTGTGGATTTGTCTTTCCAAAAAGTCAACAATAGGTTTTTTCCAACATCATACCAGAGAGGAAGCTTGAAGTGATTCAGGAACACAGTTGCTAAATCCAAAAAGCTATCATATGTAGTAGAGGGCAATTCATTGTACCATTTTTTTGCAACATTAGTCAAGTTTCTCTAGAAAATCCTCAATCGAACGGTTTCAGCGTTCAATGAGTTTGAAGGGCACCATAGGTGAAAAGTGGTTATATGGGCATCTGGATCTTCACCATATTTTCCCTCAAACTTAGGAAGGTCTAAAGGTAACTTGCAAGGAGTAGGTGGCCATGTTACACTATGTTGCATTAGGTCATTCATCAACTTTGACAAATATGGAAAGTTTAAAGTTGTAAGGAAAGGAATATTAGGCCTAACCGGAGCTTGAAAAGCATGAGTCTGGGATGTAGAATGACCTCCCCCCTAGTTCCCAAACAAAAAGGTGGGGTTCCCCCCAGTCGCTAGTTGTGAAGTAATTGGACTAGTTTGTAAAGGATTCTGCCAAAAATCTAGTGGATTACTTGTCTGTGGTGCACTATAAGTGGTTTGAGCCGCTCAAAATGAAACTTGAGTTTGAAAGACAGTAGCAAGTATCCCTCCACTAAAAATTGAAAAGGGAGAGCTCGTGAAAAAGGTCGAAACCAGTGTCTGAAAACCTTGGCCAAAATTATTTGTGTTTCCAAACTGCATTCTCACATATATAGGTGTAGGACCTATATAAGGAGTGTATGGGAGAACGTGCCCCCCATTCCATAGGAAACCATGGATGAACGAGGAGGATCCAATTGGACCACTCTAAGTAGTATGCATGAAGGAGGGGGAAGCATAAGGTGCACTGGGGATCCCATTGAATACCCCACTAGATGGATCTATTGCATTAGAGGGATTGGCTGAACCACTTGGCTACTTGGGGACAATGGTGGAGTAGATGCAATTGGTCTTGAAGTACCAACTCGAGGAGGTGGGACTTCACTATCAAAAATGGTTGAAGTTGGGGTAGAAATACCCTCTCCATATCTAACCATAACTATGCTCACAGGAACACCAATCATGGGTGAATTAAAGGGGAGAACCTAGACAATCATAGGATCGTTTAAGTTAGTTAGAGGTGGGTTAAAATTCCTTGCAAATTCATAATCTTGCAAGTCTTCAATCTCTACTATAGTTGTTTCTTCCTATTTAATCCTAAGTTCTAGTTCACCTAGAGCTTCACTAACTCCTACTGGTTCAAAGGAACCGTCAGTATCTAGTCTCCTCCTTCGAGGGGGCAGTGGAGGCTCCACTATATCAAATGGATGAAGGTTTTTCAACCTTGTTGACATTCGGAGAGGTTGGTCCTCCATGGATAAATATTTGACTCACACACACCTAAAGGAAAACTAAACACAGAAAAACCAAAAAAAACTCACTAAAAATGTCCTATGTTCATAGAGACACAACATATATAAGGTACAACTTCCAAAGGAAATCCTGAGATGATTAAGGCATGGGACCAACCAGTGAATACTGATGGATGGTTACTTGGAATCCCGTGAAGATGTTCTTGGGAACACACACTAAAATCACCCAACCGACCTCCCAAACTATCTACTAGGGTTACCTTCTGATTCTGTCCAAGGCGTATCGGAAATAGCCTTCCAATAACACCTGTGTATGATCCCTAGTGTCAAGAGACTAAAGGCTATCACAACTACAGTGAGAGTCTGGAGAAACAGCCACAAGCCTGATCCTTATGCGTGGGAAGGTTAGAAAATCCAAAAATCCTATTAACACCATCACCGCATAGGACCCCATAGGTGGTATTGACTAGATCCCCAAATGCATAAAAATCCTGATACATGCCTGAACAAGGAATTGGAGGGTTATCTCCTCAACCAGGTTCTTATGCAAACTCATGCTTAACTCCTATGTGAGAGGATATTTCCATATGGTCTGATGTAGAGGAGTATTTACCTAATGAAAGGCCACTACGTTTGAATTCAAACACTTATGGACAGTTAAAACTCCCTAGTCCACAAGCCTAGCCTAAACTAGTTGATGTATGAGCCTAGAAAAAAGAAACTTACTAGTAAAATTTTAATTAATTGTTCTTTTTAATGGGTTGTATTAGTCATAGGTAGCGATATGAGACTATATGATATTATAGACTCAGCAAATAGAAAGAAAAAATGATGTAAAAAAGTAAATTTTCAAAGAAAATGCAACTACAATGCCAATTTTTGTTTTCTTTTCTTTGTAAATGAAAGTTAATGAAAATTTTCAGAAAGAGAAGCTACAATTTTTTTTTATGAAAAAATAACAAAAAGAACAACTAAATGCAACCTAATACAAAATGTACAAAAATATTTTTGTCTTTTCTTTTTCAAAAACTTCAAAAAATGATGATGCAACTAAATGCAAACTGAGAGAGTTTGAACAATCTAATCATATAACAATAAATGCTTAAAGTGAGACCCTAAAGAAACACACTTCAACCAAAAAGGAAGAAATGCCTCAATCCCTAAACTTGGTAGAACTATCAAATCAAAGACTAATAGATCCACAAGATGGAAATAATGACTAACTCATACCACTAGAAAAGTAGTATAGATCATATTAGTGTTTAAAAGGACTGATCAATGACCCAAAACAAAAGCACTCGGACCTAAGCCAAGTAGGAGGACCAAAAACATTCACCAATGAAGAAAGTCAAACACAAAAAAACTCAAGGACTTGACTAATCATGTAAAATGTGAAATGTACATACCTAAGACTACAGTATCATGTCAGAAACAGAACCTTCACAAGCATCTGAGAGATCATAAAACAGGGACACGCAAAAACCCTATAGACTCAGAGACAACTACAAGAATACATGATTGTTATAAAGGAAACCCGTGTATGATACGTGACTGTCTAGAAGGAAACCCATCTATACAAAGTGGAATACACAACTATCAACAAGACAACTCACGTATACTACCAAAAAAATTTCAAAAGAAAACAAACTGACAAATAGACTCTGAACATGCAAAACTGAAAATCAAAGGAAATATCCAAACAAATCACACCCAGAATAAAAAAGAGAAAATATTTGTCAAGAAGCCTAAAGAGAGGACCTACAACAAGTTGGACTTCCCAGTGGAGTCACTAGTTCTGTTGTTCAGGAAAACACACGCTTATAACCTAGGGCCTCTAGGGTTACAAACTTACTAAACTTACCGTTGCAAACAATCAACCATTTTAGAATTTGAAATAGAAATAGGAATAAAAAATGGTCCTACATTATTTATGACGGTCGATCCTAGATTTTCTTCTTCCCTTCAACCTGCTTCAACAACTTCTAGGGTATCTCAAATCACCGACAAAGAACAAGATTCTTCCTGCAATATCTTATATATTATATAAATGGTTAATGAAAGAACATATTCATAATGAACAATAAAATAATTTAGAAATCACAATATATAAGAATGCAAAGACACAATATTGGAAGAAGAACTTTTTTTATTGATAAACAAGTGTTGTGAGATTACAAACCAACATATGAGACACGTGCTCCTTTGCAAACCAAGGACACTAAGTTCTATTGTTCCAAGATATCTGAAGGAAAACTGTAGCTAGGGTTTTACCCCTAGCTTGTGCGAATGAGGACCTACTAAGGAGAATGGATTCCTTAGTAGCAGTTCAATAATATGTGAAATAAAAGATGCTAAACAGTAATAAAAATTAATCTAAACATGTTCATGAAGCAAAACAACAAAAAGTAAAGAATGATTTTTTTATTGATCTGACCTCCAATGTGGAGGTTGGTGAAGCGCGTTGTGCTGATCCAAGAGGTTGCTCCGAGCTCCAGCTGCTCCTTCTCTTTCTCCAATGGTGGAAATGGGCCAAAAGGGGCTCTCACGGTGAAAGTAGCTCAAAGGTGAACTAGGGTTTCAAGAGCAATTTTGGCAGAGGCAGGATACTTGTGATTGTGGATTTTGAATAAGGGGTCTCCATCACTTATTTATAGTGGTGGAGTGCCGATTTAGGGTTAGGGTTTCAGCTGTTTAGGGTTTTTTCCTCCTTTTCCTCATTATTTTATATTTTTTCTTCCTTTTTGGAGATTTTTTCTTTTTTGGAGGAATTTTGGATATTTTTGGAGAAAAAGAGGGTTTTATGGCCTTTTGGAGGCATTTTAAGCCTTTTGGAGGCTTTTTGGATGGTTTTATGGGTTTTTGATGGAAATATGGTAGGAAAATGGACAAATGAGCCATGTAATGGGGTAGATGAGGTAGTGAACCCTTTTTGGGTGTTAACAGATTGCCCCCTGATGTGCGAGGGCAGGAGCTCATCGTATGGCCGATGGACATCATAAGTCACATTCGATTTTCCTGGGGTGTGGAGAAGAGAAGGAACCAACTGAAGCCCGGAACGACGATCTCGAACCAACTGCAAGGACTGAAAAGTACATAACCTCAATAATGGATGAGGAATCATCTGATCATCTGGACGAGGCAGGCATACCCATGCTCGTATCAAGATACATAAAAATAACTGTGAGGCTCGAAAAGAGGGACCTGTAGGATAAATAGAAATCCACTGTGTATATCATAAGGGTCCAGAAGGGACACAAATATGGAACATACTGCTGGGCTGACCATGTCTGAGCTGAACAACTGATGCACTGGAATGACAGCAGTGCTACTGAATGTGGTTCCAAAGGAACTAATGAGCTGCTGGATCAAAGTGACAATGGTCATACTTGCAATGGTACACTGATCTGGAACCGAACTGGGTACTGAAGGAAGCATGTAACTGGATGGTCTTCCGAATACAATCTCCAACGCAGCCCGGAAATCCATGGGAACATATAACTGGCCAGTCCAAAGTGACTCACCAATGTGCTAGAGTTGGGGGAAATCCGGGGTCTTCGACACATAATGGAAAGGATATACATCCGGCGCGATTCTCAATGATGCGATTAAGGTGCTCAAGTCGAGCATGTGAGAAACAACTATTCGGAGAGGCAATGATGACTCCTCCCAAAATGGTCCGTAGGCACTCACCACAGATGGTGATGGGTCCAAGGCATAGGGGCCTCTAGGTCTATCCTCTGGAATAGAGGGGCTGTCGTCGATAGAGGGAGACCTGCAACTATCAAGGCAATGATGTTTCCTTGACCGGAGCGCGAGGTGAAAAACCAAACTGTGATAGTACTGATGGCAGGAGTGATAAACTGGGGGGATGTCACGTCCCGGTCTTGACCCCATTACATTAGATGTATATGATGTATATATTGTAAAGGATCATGGTGTGGAGCTAAATGCCAAGGCCCCGCCATTGGTCTACTATGCTATGTTTTGGGATTTAAATTGTCACCGAAGGTATATCGGGGCATGCGGCACATATTAAGTTTCAACATCATGTAAATATGCATCATAATTAATTAATGGACACAACCAGCTACGGTCGTGGCAACTAAATCGAAGGGGCATGATTTTCTAAGGATAAGGGGGGTAAAATATTTAACCCATGGGCCAGTGGGGAAAAGCCAAATGTCTATGAGAAAACCCATCAATTGTCAACTACCTTTCTTGTCTTTTTTCTCCAATCATTTATTTCTGCCAGAATGTGGGTGAGTTAGTTATTGCATGGAATGGGAAGTGTATGGGCAACCCAAATTCGAATTGGGCAGAGACCCATTTTTGGAAAAACGTGTTCTGACCTCCTGGGCAAGAAAAAGGACCAAAACGCAGGCCATTCTGCTATGCATTCACGTTTTCAGTTTCCTCACGTTTTGGGAGCAGCTGGAGTTTTTCCTGTGTCATTCATTCCACGATTTTGGTTGTTGGATTTATTTTTCCCATGGATTGGAGGTCGTTTTTGTAATGCCAGGGCCTGGGTTGTCTTCCTCACATTTTTGGAGCTGCTGGTGCATTTTCCATTCACGTTTTTGTGATTTCTTGTGTTTTTACCATGGCTGTGAAGAGCCATTCACGTTTTGGGCTGTCTCACTGACTATTGGTCTCACGCATAGGCTGTTTGGGACGTTTTTCCCTGCTGTGAGTTGTGCTCACTGATAAGCTTCAGGACTGTGTGTTTTTCCCCATATTGTGAGCCGTTTTTGCTGTTACGTTTGGGGCTGTGTAATTCATTTTTTCCCTGCTTAAGCTGTGAGAGCTGAATTGACTGCCTGAGTGCAATTGTTGGTCTTTGGACTGTGTGAGGAGTAAGGGTGTTGGCTTGGTTGCTTGATAAACCTGGTGCTAGAAACCACACAGACAGAGCTAGAGGTCTGGCCTTCTTCTCCATCACCCCTGAATAGCACTGGAAGGGAATGCAGGGCCTGAGGGACTGTGTAGCAGAGAAGGGACTGATTCCTTGTGTTGGGTGTGGATGGGTGTCTTAGAGGTTAGGCTAGTTTCAGTGTAGGTGTTCTTGGCTTTGTAATGAGCTCACCAGCTTAGCAAATTGCCTTCATCAACTCCTTAATGGCCTGATAAACCCAACTTGGTTGGCTTGGCTGTGTGTTTTTGTGTATCCTGGCTATGTGTAAGCCTGCTAGTTCCCTTATTCCTTGGAGAATCATGCCCATCTCGGGGGTGGCAGCGTTGATGAGAGATTGAGGAGCACGCTGGCCTATGGTTGGGTGGAACGTTGCAGCGACGTAGCTGGTTGTGGAGCAAAGCGTTCATAAGATAAGTGATCTTGTGTATTTTACCTCTGCAATTCTTAATTTACTGATAATGAAAATGATGAACATGTTGAAGAATGCTTACTTGAATGAATGTTGTTTTCCGCTGTGTATGGTAGAAAATTGCATCTGTGCATGTTAATTTCTCATATGTGCGTAATTAAGTTCAATGCATATGTTTAAGCATTCTGTCTTAGGCAATTTTTAAGCCTGTGCATGTTCATGGGCGGTTAGCCCGTCCTGAATTAAGCTCTTAGTCGCGTCCTCTCTGCCGGTCGGAGGCATGGGGATGTGACAGCATGGTATCAGAGCGCTGAGTTGCGGCATGGGCCTGCATGAGCCGCCAAGATGCAGTAATAGAGGTTGTATTTCATTCTGTCCAGCATAAGTCTGAATGTGGAAGACTGAAAAATTTGAAATTGGGAAAATTTCTGTTTAAGTGTGAACAGTCGGAGGGATTCATGAAGTTCCCGTCCACTGTTGCGGAAGGATTCGTAAGGTCCTTCGTCCCCCATTGCGGGCGGCGAAGCAATCCCGCTTCCGATCGAAAAGACCTCTGATCGCCGACACGTTAAAAGGGTTAAGCTCGGAGTTTTTTCATCAATCGGAGGAGTTGGAAAAGTCCTCGTCCGCCGTTGCGGAGGGTTTTACAATCTTTCCATCCGTCGGCAAAGTGATTCTGGAGCCGATCGTAAATTCACCCGATCGCCGACACAGTAAAAGAAAGATAAAAAATTCGGCTAAGTGTCGGAACGATCAGAAGGGAGAATGGTCCGACGTCCGATGTTCCGAGATTCCACCGACGTCCGATGTGGTTCTAAGTGCCGATCGGAAAAGCCAGCAAAGTGGGCGTCCGCCGTTGCGGACGGATTGGTAAAGTATCCCGCCCGCCGTTGCGGACGGTGAATTGATGTGGCTTCCGATTGAAGAGTCAGCCGACGTCCGACATAAGTGCCAAGTCAGAAGGTTTGAAGCTTTGTGTGAGCCACCGTTGCGGAAGCGGAAGACATCTGTCGGCCGATCAAAAAGGACTGTAGACGCCGCGAGAGAAAGCGCGCCGATCGGAGGGGAAAACGTTCCGTGGGCCGTCGTTGCGGAAGGATGGAACTCCGGGGGAGCCGCCGTTGCGGCTGCGAAGATGAACAGACCGCCCGACTCCAAAGGCTTCCGACAGCCGATCAGAGATACAACCGACAACCGACACTGCGGAAGAGAGAATGGAACCGGAGCCGACACTGCGGAAGGGAGGATAGTTTTGGGGGCCGATTTCAACTGTTTTTAGAAGGATTTTCCAACTGTTTTTCAGGGGAATTTCAGAGTTGAAAATAAGAGAAATTGGCAGCAATCTAATGCGCCAGATTGCATGAAAATCAACAATTTACAAAAAAAAAAAACGAGGGCGCTGCCCTCGACCCCCGTCGTCCCCCTCAGATAGACGTTCTTGGGTGAAGAAATTTTTGTGTGTTTGGGTATTTGTAATTTTATGATTATTCCCAGAGAAGGTAAGTGATTATGATTCATATAAATGTATGCATCTAACAATTGTGTTGTTATTAACACGTCTGCAGAGTCATAGTCACCTTCCAGGGAAGTATTCCAGGTAGTGCAGTTGGTAAGTAAGTTGCAGTTCAGTATGAGAACCCATGATGGGTATGATGCTCGGGATTCTGATGAGCATGCCCGAGATGCCATGGGAGAAAATGCCCGTAATCGAAATGATGACATTGAGTCTAATGGACGGAGATTCCAAGAAACACCGTCTGATGTTGCAGCCACTATGAGAAGCCTGATTAAAGCCCAAGAAGAGCAGCATCAGCTGAATGCTGCAATGTTGCAGAGTTTGACAGACTTGCATAAGAAGATAGACTCTGGACAAGGGACAACAAGAGCAGAAGGAAGTAAGAGCAGTACTAGGAGAAGGAGAAGGACTTCTAGTAGATCATCTGATTCAGAAGAATCCAGCGGGGATTCGAGCTTCTCTTCTCATAAAAGAAAAAGAAAGAGACACCATAAGGATCGCTCTCGTGATGAGTTTAAAAAGGCAAAACCTCCTACATTTGATGGAGAGATAAAGACTGGACAAGAGGATGAAGCTTGGCTTCTTGGTATTAAGAAGTACTTTCAAGTACATGATTATTCAGGAAACATGAAGGCAAGAGTCGCCATATTCAATATGAATGGAAGAGCATCCATTTGGTGGGAACACTTCAAGCAAGTAAAGAGGATCAATGAAAGGACATTGAAGTGGAAGCAGTTCAAGAAGTATTTCAAGCAGAAATACCTATCTGACAGGTATTATGATGACAAGATTAAGGAGTTCCATGAGTTGAGATTGGGCCAGCAGACCATGGAAGAGTATGCTAATAAGTTTTTGGAGCTGTTGAGGTATGCTCAGTACATTCGAGATGAAAAAGTAAAGGTCCAGCACTTTCTGAGTGGATTACCTCAGTCTTATAAAGATAGAATTGAGTTTTATGAACCTAGAACTCTTGAAGAAGCAATAAGAAAGGCTAAGTATTGCTATGAGCAAAGCAAAGGTAAACCTGATTACCATAAGGCATGGAAGGACAAGAAGAATGAGAAGTTTGACCAGAGAAAGAAAGGTTTCAAACCTTCTAGCTTCAGGAATCAGCAGAAGCAGCCATCTCAAGCTGCGAGTAAACCATTTGGAGTGACCAGAGAAAAGCCTAAAGATCCACAACAGAATAGAGGGCCACTTCAATGTTGGAAATGTGGAGGAGCCCACATGCGCAGAAATTGTCCACTCGAGAATGAGAATGCCAGACCAGCCTATAACGTGCAAGAAGCAGAAACAGTGGGTCAAGTAGCAAGGGCAGTTCCTAGGATCTATGCAGCACTGGAGGATCGCCAGGCAGATCACCAATCAGCTGTAGTTGAAGTAGCAGGTAAGATTGCTGAGCAATCTGTTTCTATTTTGATTGACCCTGGTTCTACTCACAGTTACATTACTCCTAGAGTAGTGGATATGTGTGCTTTTAAGAAAGTAAAGCATAGAAAGTCTTGTTTAGTCCAGCTAGCCACTGGAATTAAGAGGAAGGTCAGCGAAGTGGTAGAGGAATGTCCATTGGTCATGAATGGATTGGCCACTTGTGTAGATCTAAATGTTCTACCGCTTGGTTCCTATGATGTCCTCATTGGAATGGATTGGTTAGAAGCTCATAGGGTGAAACTTGATTGTTACAATAAGACTTTTGAATGCCTGAATGAAGAAGGAAACCTAGTAGTTGTGAAGGGTATTCCAAAGGTGATTTCAGTAAGGCAGGTTTCGGCAATGCAGTTAAAGAAGTTCGGTAGGAAGGGTTGCCAGTTGTATGCAACTTAGATTTTGGAGGAAACGAGAGATGAAACTCCTAGGTTGGAGGACTATCAGGTGCTACAGGAATTCAGGGATGTGTTTCCTGATGAGATTCCAGGGATTCCTCCAAAGAGGGACATTGATTTCACTATTGAACTTGTGCCAGGAGCAGCACCAGTGTCCAAAGCACCCTACAGGATGAGTACACCGAAGATGCTAGAATTGAAGATGCAACTGCAAGAGTTGTTGGACAAGAAGTACATTCGCCCGAGTGTGTCTCCTTGGGGAGCACCGGTTCTGTTTGTAAAGAAGAAAGATGGTACACTCAGGTTATGTATTGATTACAGACAGTTGAACAAGGTTACTGTGAAGAATAAGTATCCTTTGCCTAGGATTGATGACCTCTTTGATCAAATGAGGGGAGCAAGGGTATTTTCCAAGATTGACTTGAGGTCTGGTTACCATCAGGTAAGGATCAAGGATGAAGACATTCATAAGACAGCCTTCATGACAAGGTATGGGCACTATGAGTTTGTGGTGGTACCATTTGGTCTCACAAATGCACCAGCTACATTTATGTGCCTTATGAATAGTGTTTTCAGCAAGTATTTGGACAAGTTTGTTCTTGTTTTCCTTGATGACATTCTTGTTTATTCTAAGAATGAGAAAGAGCATGAAGAGCACTTGAGATGGACATTGCAAGTACTTAGGGAGCATCAGTTGTATGCAAAACTAAGCAAGTGTGACTTCTATAGAGATAGAATTCACTATTTGGGTCACATTATCTCAGAAGAGGGTATATCTGTGGACCCTGAAAAGATTGAATCCATTATGAATTGGCCTACTCCAAGAAATGTGATAGATGTAAGGTCTTTCATGGGACTTGCAGGATATTACAGGAGATTCATTGAAGGATTCTCTAGAGTTGCACATGCGATCACTTCTTTGCAAAAGAAGGGGATGAAGTTTGAATGGACATAAAGGTGTGAAGAAATCTTCCAGCAGTTGAAGAATCTTCTCACTAGTGCACCAGTATTGAAAGTTGCAGATCCAGAGAAAGATTTTGTGGTATGTACCGATGCATGTGGACAAGGGCTTGGAGGAGTCCTTATGCAAGACAACCACGTGATATGTTATGAGTCAAGAAAGCTGAAGGAACATGAGAAGAACTATACCACTCATGATCTAGAGCTTGCAGCCATAGTACATGCTCTCAAGATGTGGAGACATTACTTGATGGGTAGGAGATTTGAGCTCAGAAGGGATCACTGTGGACTAAAGTATTTGTTTGATCCGCCTACTCTGAATGCTAGGCAAGCAAGATGGCTAGAATTCTTATGTGAGTTTGATTTTGAAATCAAGCACATAAAGGGAAAGGAAAATAAGGTAGCTGATGCACTCAGCAGGAAGATGCAAGAAATGCATGTGGCATCTCTTAGTATTTGCCAATCAGATTTTAGGCAGCAGATTGTTAATCATGTTGCTAGAGATGAATTGTATGAGTAGGTAAAAGACAAATTGCAGCAACAAAGCCTTGAGAAGAGGTATGAAGGATATAAATTGGAAGGAGATGGGGTTCTCACTTTTAAAGGCAGAATTTATATTCCAGATGTAGTAGATTTGAGGAGAGTTGTTATGGATGAAATCCATCAAGCTCCGTATTCTGGTCACCCAGGATATCAGAAGACAATCGCTACAGCTAGAAAGCAGTACTTTTGGCCAGGAATGAAAAAGGATATGGCTGAGTACATTTCGAGGTGTATGAAATGTCAACAGGTGAAGGTTGAGCACCAACATCCAGCAGGTTTGTTGCAGCCTTTGCCAGTTCCAGAATGGAAATGGGAAGTTATTTCCATGGATTTTATTACAGGGTTGCCGATGACTTGGAGACAGCATGATTCTATCATGGTTGTGGTAGACAAGTTGACTAAAGCAGCGCATTTTATACCAGTTAAGTCTACGTATGAGGCTGGTGACATTGCAAAGATCTTCATGAAGGAGATATTAAAATTGCATGGATTGCCAAAGGCAATAGTATCTGACCGAGATGTCAAGTTTACTTCCAACTTTTGGAAGGGATTGTTTGCAGATTTGGGTACAAAGCTAAACTTCAACACTGCATACCATCCTCAGACAGATGGTCAGACAGAGAGAGTTAATCAGGTGCTTGAAGATATGCTTCGCATGTATGTGATGGACAGGCCAACCAAGTGGGAAGATTACTTGCACTTGGTGAAGTTTGCTTATAACAATGGACAGCAGGCATCCTTGGGGATGAGTCCGTATGAAGCTTTGTATGGAAGAAGGTGTAGGACACCAGTGACTTGGGACAATCCAGTGAACAGGATTGTGCTTGGGCCGGAATTGCTCAAGGAGATGGAGCAAGAGGTCGTAAAGATCAGGCAGAAGCTGAAAGCAGCACAGGACAGACAGAAAAGCTATGCAGATAAGCATAGGGTGAACAGAGAGTTCAGTGTTGGGGATCATGTTTACCTCAGAGTGAGGGCAAGGAAGAGTTCCTTGAAGCTTGGAAGTTGTGCCAAGTTGTCACCAAGATATTATGGGCCATTTGAAGTGCTTGAACGAATAGGGCCAGTTGCATATAGACTTGCATTTCCTACTAGCACAAGAGCTCATAATGTTTTTCATGTTTCTTTGCTTAAAAGATATGTACATGATCCTAACCATGTGATAAATTGGGATGTGATTCAGGTGGAACCCGAGGGAGAGTTCCAAATCGAGCCAATGTGCATCCTCGACAGGAAGGTCACAATGCTCCGGAACCGAGCCATAGGTCAGGTAAAGGTACAATGGGAGCACTTCGGACCTGAAGAGGCTACATGGGAGCTAGAGGATGCCATGTGATTGGCACATCCATTTTTGTTCAATTCTGCGGAACACTGAGGCGATGCCAGTGTAACTTTTTGTTCAATTTTGTAAAGCACTGAGGACAGTGCTATTGAAGGGGGAGGGGAATGTCACGTCCCGGTCTTGACCTCGTTACATTAGATTTATATGATGTATATATTGTAAAGGATCATGGTGTGGAGCTAAAGGCCAAGGCCCCGCCATTGGTCGACTATGCTATGTTTTGGGATTTAAATTGTCACCGAAGGTATATCGGGGCATGCGGCACATATTAAGTTTCAACATCATGTAAATATGCATCATAATTAATTAATGGACACAACCAGCTACGGTCGCGGCAACTAAATCGAAGGGGCATGATTTTCTAAGGATAAGGGGGGTGAAATATTTAACCCATGGGCCAATGGGGAAAAGCCAAATGTCTATGAGAAAACCCATCAATTGTCAACTACCTTTATTGTCTTTTTTCTCCAATCATTTATTTCTGCCAGAATGTGGGTGAGTTAGTTATTGCATGGAATGGGAAGTGTATGGGCAACCCAAATTCGAATTGGGCAGAGACCCATTTTTGGAAAAACGTGTTTTGACCTCCTGGGCAAGAAAAAGGCCCAAAACACAGGCCATTCTGCTATGCATTCGCGTTTTCAGTTTCCTCACGTTTTGGGAGCAGCTGGAGTTTTTCCTGTGTCATTCATTCCACGATTTTGGTTGCTGGCTTTATTTTTCCCATGGATTGGAGGTCGTTTTTGTAATGCCAGGGCCTGGGTTGTCTTCCTCACGTTTTTGGAGCTGCTGGTGCATTTTCCATTCACGTTTTTGTGATTTCTTGTGTTTTTACCATGGCTGTGAAGAGCCATTCACGTTTTGGGCTGTCTCACTGACTATTGGTCTCACGCATAGGCTGTTTGGGACGTTTTTCCCTGCTGTGAGTTGTGCTCACTGATAAGCTTTAGGACTGTGTGTTTTTCCCCATATTGTGAGCCATTTTTGCTGTTACGTTTGGTGCTGTGTAATTCATTTTTTCCCTGCTTAAGCTATGAGAGCTGAATTGACTGCTTGAGTGCAATTGTTGGTCTTTGGACTGTGTGAGGAGTAAGGGTGTTGGCTTGGTTGCTTGATAAACCTGGTGCTAGAAACCACACAGACAGAGCTAGAGGGTTGGCCTTCTTCTCCATCACCCCTGAATAGCACTGGAAGGGAATGCAGGGCCTGAGGGACTGTGTAGCAGAGAAGGGACTGATTCCTTGTGTTGGGTGTGGATGGGTGTCTTAGAGGTCAGGATAGTTTGAGTGTAGGTGTTCTTGGCTCTATAATGAGCTCACCAGCTTAGAAAATTGCCTTCATCAACTCCTTAATGGCCTGATAAACCCAACTTGGTTGGCTTGGCTGTGTGTTTTTGTGTATCCTGGCTATGTGTAAGCCTGCTAGTTCCCTTATTCCTTGGAGAATCATGCCCAGCTCGGGGGTGGCAGCATTGCTGAGAGATTGAGGAGCACGCTGGCCTATGGTTGGGTGGAACGTTGCAGCGACGTAGCTGGTTGCGGAGCAAAGCGTTCATAAGATAAGTGATCTTGTGTATTTTACCTCTGCAATTCTTAATTTACTGATAATGAAAATGATGAACATGTTGAAGAATGCTTGCTTGAATGAATGTTGTTTTCCGTTGTGTATGGTAGACAATTGCATCTGTGCATGTTAATTTCTCATATGTGAGTAATTAAGTTCAATGCATATGTTTAAGCATTCTGTCTTAGGCAATTTTTAAGCCTGTGCATGTTCATGGGCGGTTAGCCCGGCCATAATTAAGCTCTTAGTCGCGTCCTCTCTGCCGGTCGGAGGCATGGGGACGTGACAGGGGAATAACTGGGCAAGTAGAGTGGGTGGACTCAAACTTCCTTTGTTCAAAGTATGATGGCGGGGATGATCGGGCAGCATATGAGACTGACTGGTGGTAAAGGGATCATAGCGGTATAGGATCTGAGGGTGAGTGGGCTGAGGGAGACTCAAGTTGTGGTAAAATAACAGGAGATTGCAGAATACTCTGAACAAAGGCGACCTGATTGGGGGTGCTGCCGAGAGGATCGATCATAGCGCCAAGAGGCGCAGGGGAACTTCTTCATGGGTTAGGGAACTAGAAGGAGTGTGGATATAAAATGGTACTGTCGTGTGGATTTTATGAGCCCAAGACAGTTCATGCTCGTGGTTGCTTTCAATTTTAAGGAGTCTGAAAGCTATAAGAAGACTCTGAAGTAATGGAATGATACTGTCGTGTGGATTTTACAAGCCCAGGACAGTACATTCTCATGGTTGCTTTCAATTTTAAGGAGTCTGAAAGCAAATAAGAAGACTCTGAAATGATGGAATGGTACTGTCGTGTGGATTTTACGAGCCCATGACAGTTCATGCTCGTGGTTGCTTTCAATTTTGAGGAGTCTAAAAGAAAATAAGAAGACTCTGAAGTGATGGAATGGTCCAGGCAAGGAGAAGTGTTCAATCAAGGAACATTGATGATGACTAGGACAGAGGGTGGGGGGGAACACTGGTGGGCCTCCTTGCGGGGTGAATGAATGGTGGCAAAATAACAAAACATTTGCAGTATGACAGGAGTGGATGGCTCATGTAAAAAGTGTGAAATAATCTGATGACGGTCGATGTGGCGTGCAAATCAATGTGGCAAGGTGTAGGGATGCAATGTTGAAATTGTCCCAAGTGAGAGCGAGAAATGATCTCAAGCATCATCACAAGCTCGGAAAAATGAATCCGGTGATATATAAAGTGTTAAAAACATAGAGCGGCCGAAGTGGTGCGCAAACCGAGGCGACTATTGGTATTGAAAAAATGGGCAAAAATGATGTAGCAAAAAATAATGCACTGAGGTGACCATCGTGATGGTCTCGTCATGCTGATTCCAATGGTGGAAATGGTTTGAAAAATGGACTCCGTATGGGTTCAGAAAGGCCTAAACAAGAAAAAGTCGACGGACTATAAATAGTAAGTGGGCCCTACATGACAAGTGTCATTTGTACTAGTGAAATTTGACTCGTGATCGGAGTGGGCCAAAGCTGAGGTGTCATTCTGGATGATCCGACTGGCCGACTTCAGATTCGGGAGAGACAGGTATGCCGTCAAACTCATACCTGCATTTTGTTTGGGTCTTGGGGGCGGGTAGTGGGTCCCAGGGTTTGTTTGTATGGTCCACGTGGGGTGGACCACGGGTTAGGGGGTCGAAACTGCGGTCTCAGACCGTGGGTTTAGGCTGTATAGCCATGGTTAGGGACCGTGGGTTCAGGCCTGACAGCCGCGGTCGGAGACCACGGCTGTAGGCCTGACAGTCGCGGTCGGAGACCGCGGCTGTAGGCCTGACAGCCGCGGTTGGAGACCGCGACTGTAGGCCTGACAGCCGTGGTGGGGGACCAAGATGTTCCGGTTTTTTGGATGAGTGGGAAGGTCTATTAGTTTGACATGAGTCTGATGAGACTTCGTTGTGTGATTGACGGGATGCCGCAGGTGCTATGGAGGGAGCGGGAGATACCGGATGATATTATGACCATTGTCCAAGAGGACCGTCGGGTGCGGTCAATGCTGGGGCTGTTCGGACTATTGAAGTTTGCGCAGGTACCTATGATTCGGTTAGCGGCATTGCTGCTGAACTGCCTGGTTAGTTTCTGGGAGCCAGACATCCAGGCGTTCCGAGTGCAGGGTGAGAGGGTGGACCTCACCCTGACTGATGTGTACTTCTTGACGGGGCTACCCTGTCTGGGTAGGGTGGCGGATACTCAGCCGCGGGTGTCTGCGGACATCGATATGGATGATATGCTGGAGCGGTTCTGTGGAGCAGAGGCTCAGGTGCATAGGAATGCACTCTTGGTGAGGGACTTACGGGAGCCAGCGGTGTGGGCCATGGCAGCATGTGTGGTGCGGGTCCTGGGATCCCAGGCATCGGAGAAGGTGTCTGGGGGCCAGATGCAGATTGTGGAGTGGGTACTGGGTGGTGTGTATTATGCTTAGGGCCAGATGTTCCTGACCTACGTGCAGCGGAAGCTAACTGCGGCGAAGGAATCTGGAAAGGGGTTCTACTATGGTTCATTTCTATGCGCGTTTTTCATGGAGCGAGTACCCACACTGTGGCCACGGGTGCCGATCAGAGCGGGAGGCGTGCAGGAGCTGCGGATGGGGCGGTGGGGTGAGATGATGCACCGTCGTGGTGGCGGCGATGTTGGGAGATACTTTACCCAGGAGATGTACCTGCAGTGGCTCTAGCTACCGTTGACCCTGGATGACTATCCATATAGAGATATGGACTATACGGGAGATCCAGAGGCACCACGGCCGCCGGGACAGGCATGGGGGCCAGATGGTACGTATATTTTAATTGCATTGTTAATTTTATGTATGATAGTCATTTGATATATTGGTACTGACAAATGGTTGATCTGCAGATGTGGGCCCGAGGCCGCCGCTAAGGTATGTGGCGCGGAGAGGGATTGTGGCCGTTCCAGCTCTGCGTGGGCGGGGGGAGGTGCGTCGTCGAGATGCAGAGGGGACATTGGAGTCTGTACGGGTGCTGCTAGACCGGTTGCTGGTGGGGGTGACTGACAAGGGGTGGCGGGACATCGATCCGGTCGTGATTCAGGAGTGCTTGAGGGCACCTCGGGATTTCAGATCGATTGCGATCTGGGTGGCCATATTGGCAGACAGGGCACGGGCACAAGAGCCCAGACGAGATGAGGACTCGCCGGAGGAGGAGCGGGGGGAGGAGTCAGAGGCAGCGGATACTGATAGTGATGCAGGGTACGACTCTCATTAGGGAGTGCAGGGGACTCCCCTCGAGTTTTGTAGCTACGGCCTGTACCTTATGAGCCTTTTAGGGATGTACATACATTTTTTGTATAGCTGAGTACAGGGGTACTCGGGACATGTATAGCTCATGTATTTTTTGATATATAGATATATGCACATGGATGCACCTTTTTTGTAATGTTTTATCATTTGTACGCACGTGGATGCACTTGATGATGTGTTATGTGTGTATTGCACGTGGATGCAAGTAGTCTAGGATGTTGGGCACGTGGATGCCCCCTGTGTATTTTATGTGAAGCGAAATGGTGTATGTATGATTAGGCACGTGGATGCCCTATGGATATAAATGTGGTTCATGGTTTATGTTCATGGATGTAAATGTTGATGTAATGCAGTCTTTTTGTTTGTTTATATATATTTGGATGAGATGCTATGGGATAATGAGGCATGATGGAGGTGTTAAATGGTGTGATTGATATGCCAATCTAGGATGTTATTGGCCATTTGATCGGTGATACTATTGTGAGCTCTTGGGACATGTGTGAATGTGATGGATTCAAACTGTCGGCTAAGTTGTTTTGTACGCAGGAATTTTCTAAAGAGGCAGGGATCACGTACCTGGTAGCAATTGTTGAGCTGGGAGACAAGTAGCTGGGAGTATAAGAACACATGAAGGTGACATATACCCATCTGGAGGGCAGCAGTCAGGAGACCAGTCACAGCATCATATTCTACTTGGTTATTGGTAGCGGCGCCTATACATATTCTGTCAAGGTGAATCAATTCGTTGGATAGGGAATATAAGACCCACGCTGCAGAAGCTAGGTTGGGAGACCAGCGGCTTACGCCGTCAGTGAAGCCAGTGTAATGAGTTGGAAGATGGTCCATCTGTGGGCATGCAACAAGAATGATGAATTTCATATTATGGTAAAGATGGTAAAAAAACAAAAAAGAGAGCAAACTGTACAATGCAGACCAATGAGGTCGCGGTTTCAGTTATGGGTAAAAACGTTTAAGATACAACCCATTATGGGGGTTGTGGAAAGGGTGTCCTTCAGAGTCAGCTAAAATGTATGCCCCCTTGCCGAGGTAAGTCTGCACGATGTAAGGGCCTTGCCACATGGACTCAAACTTTTCTTTACCGGTTTTGTCGTGGGCTTGGTCATAGGCGAGGACGAGGTCCCCTTCGTGGAAAGTTCAAAGGTGAACATGTTTGTCATAATTGGCTTTGGAGCGGTTTTTGGCAGCTTCGATATTCTGAAGAGTGGCACGACGATATTCATCGGCTTGTTCGAGGGATAGTAGACATTCCTCTAGGGGGGAGGTATCGGGGAGAAGCTCAACGGCGATATGCAAGGCAGGTATCTGACACTCAATGGGGAGGACAGATTCTACACCGTGAACTAAATGAAACGGGGTAAAACCAATGGCGGTCTTGGTGGAGGTACGGTAATCCTATAAGGTAGGGAATAGCATATGGTTCCAATTAGACTTATGCCAGTCAATAGTGCATTGGAGTATGGTTTTTAGGATTTTGTTAACAGCTTCTACTTGACCGTTCCCTTGAGGGTAGTAAGCAGAGGATAATTGGTGTTCAAACTTGAGGAGAGTGGATAACTCGCGCCAAATGGAATCTTCAAAGTGTGATCCATGGTCTAAGACCAACTGTTTAGGGACCCTGAAGTGAGTGATAACATGGTTGAAAAAGAAACGGGCAGCGGTGTCAGCGGTATAGTTGAAAGTGGGCATGGCTTCCGCCCATTTGGTGAAGTAATCGACGGCGACAATGATGTACTTATGGCCATTCACAGATGGGGGTCTACACTCCATGAAGTCGATGGCCCACTTACAAAAGGGACCAACGGTGACGACTGGGTGTAATGGAAGAGGTGGTGTCCGGGCCTTGGGGGAAAAAAGTTGGCAGTTGTGGCAATGCTTGACCGCAGTGATGTAGTCGGTGAAAAGTGTGGGCCAGAAGTATCCGGCGCGGATGAACTTTTGGGCAGTGGCCATCCCTGAGAAATGGCTGCCGCAGGCACCGCTATGACAATCATTAAGGACCTGTTCAGCTTCCTCGTGTGTAAGGAAATGACGAAGAATTGTGTCGACTCCTCGCTGGTAAAGGACATCTCCGAGGAGGAGGTAGTGAGAGGCCTGGTGACGGATACGACGACGTCCATTACGAGTGACGGTGGGTCGGAACTTCTGCATGCACAGGTATAACAAGATATCACCGTACCACGGGTCATCGGACGAGATAGTGAACAAGTGATTATCGGGTAACTCCTCGGAGATAGGTGGGGTCGGGATGAAGGAAGGGAGATTAGTGATGAGCTGGGCAAGTGCAAGGGATTTAGTGCTCTTAGGTGTTTGGAACGTGATGTCATATTCCTGGAGGATAATGACCCATTTAGCCACACAACCTTGTAGGAGACGCCGGTTTAAGAGATATACCATGGGGTTAGAGTGGGCGACGACTGTGGTATGACTAAGTAAAATGTAGTGTCGCAATTTTTGGACGGAAAATACCACTGCTAGGGCTAGTCTCTCCTCATATGGGTAACATAGGGGAGGGCCTGACAAGGTCTGGCTGACGTAGTAAATGACATGCTCTTGGCGTGAGGTGTCTTCTTGAACCAAGACTTTGGACACAACATGCTCAGATGCCGATACGTAGAGGATGAAGTCCTGAGAGAAATCCGGAGGGGAGATCAAGGGGGCTTGTGTGAGAGCTTTCTTGAGGGCTTCGAATGCAGCTTCTGCTTGCTCGTCCCAGACAAAGGGTATGTGGGTGCAGAGCAGGCGTAAGAAACCGTGAACAGTTGTGGCGTAATCAGGAACGAAGCGTCGAAGAAAATTGGATCGCCCTTGCAGACTTTGGAGTTGCCGGAGCATTCGAGGAGAGGGAAGGTCTAAGATGGCTTGGACTTTCAGGGGATCAACAGTAATTCATTTCTGGGAAATAATGAAACCTAACAATCGGCCTTCCGGAACGCAAAAGACGCACTTGTGTGGGTTCAAGCGGATCTGATATTTGCGACAAAGCAGAAAAACTTGCCGAAGGTCATTAAGGTGGTCTGATCGTTTTCGGGAATGAGCTGTAAGGTCATCAAGGTAGACGAGCAGGATATGGACCAAATCATGAAAGCAATAGGTCATGGCCTGCTGGAATGTGGCACCAGCATTTTTTAGGCCAAAAGGCATGACACGATAGGCAAAGGTGCCCCATGGGGTAGTAAAAGCGATTTTGTACTGGTCTTCCTTTCAGATTTGGATCTGATTGTATCCGGAAAAACCGTCCATGAACGAGAGGACTTCATGCCCCGCACACGCATCAATGAGCTGGTCAATAAATGGCGTAGGGAAATTGTCTTTGGGACAGGCGCGGTTTAAGTCTCGAAAGTCAGTGCATACTCTAAGGGTGCCTTGTTTCTTGTTGACAGGAACAGGGTTTGAAACCCAGGTGGTATAGGCAATAGGATAAATGAATCCTACCGTGCGAAGTTTCTCAATCTCTGTTTTGACAGCTGGGAGTTTTGAGGGATGGATGGGATGCTATTTCTGACAAACGGGGGGTACATCAGGCCATGTGTCAATGTGGTGCTCTATAATGGCAGGGTCAAGACCAGGAATTTCGGTATAGGACCAGGCAAAGACATCACGGAATTCTTTGAAGAGTGTTTTGTATTCCTCAATATCCTGCTCAGTGCAAGATGCTCCTAAAGCGATGAGTTCGGGGGTGTCTCCGGGGGCAGCGATATCAATTTGGATGACAGGTGAGATGTTGGCCATGTTACCCTCTTCGAAGGCGTCAGGAGCAGGAATAGGGTCCTTGAACCAGTCGATCTTGGGGGGAAGGAAGTCTTTGGATTCAACTGCAAATTGGGTAGCAGTGTTAGAGGAAGATTCATCTGGGAGGAAGTAGGAACGATGGTGCATGTCATCCCAAGGATAATCCGGGGCAGTGAGAGCCTCGAGAATCTCCTCATCCGTATGGAATGTTTGTGTCGTCAAATCGGTTGACGAAGGGGTAGTGGTGGAAGAGATCATATAAATGGTATTAACCTCTTCGGAAGAGGAAGAGTCCGGGGGGTGGATCTCCACAATGGTGGGTGGTGCCATCTCAAGATCCAGATTGTTCATTTCAAAGAGAGCTACTCTGTACTCGGGGAGATCGGGACAGTGATGGGAGTAATGCCCGTAAACATCGCATAGGGTACAGGAGTGGTTAGTGCGCAGGGATTTGTCTCGAGGCTTAGGGGTTGAATATAGGTGGACAATCGGGATAGTGGGGTCGTCGTCAAGCAGTTGCATGTATTCCTGTAACGCCGGTAACTGAGGACATAGGTGAGTTGCATGGCCCAACTCATCGCACAGCGTGCATTTGGTAGGAGCACGAAACACAGAGGGATTTTTTGACTGTGTAAGGTTGGGGGCCTCTGCCCCCAGTGGGTTTGGTAAGAGGAGGGGGGGGGTTCGTGGAGGACGACGGGGTAGCGATACCGGGAGGTGGTTGACTAGTAGTGACAATTGGTTGCACCAGTTGCAGGATGACATTTGGTGTCGGTGGGGGAACGGGAGGCGAAAGATACCAAACGGGTAATCCTAAGGTTAACCCAGGAAGGCTGAGGGTGGCCATGACCGGGGCGCTAACTACTCCTGAGGGAGGGAAGAGGAAAGGAATGGTATGGATGGGTGTTGCACCAATGTGACTAGGTACCAAAGGGGGTTGAGGCAACAAGGGCGGTTGATTAGTAGGAGTTCGTGTGTTATGGGACAGGGTACATAGGTCGGACACTTTAGTGGCAGGTGACGGGGGTGGAATAGATGGGAAGGTCGAGGTCATTGGTGCGTCTGAGTAAACTTCGGGCCCCATAGAAGAAACGAATGAGGTGGTGGCATCCGAAACAGGTTGTTCAACCATGGGGAGAACATTTTCAGGTGTCGCGGGGGCATTGGGATCATGGTAAGTGAGTTGGTCAACCTTGACCACGCGTCCCTCATGGGGGAACATCATGGTACAAAAAACGGTAGAAGCAACTGCCGGCATGACATACATTTAGCTGTGGCCAAGTAAAAGGTTGTAATCAAGCTGTGCATTGATAACCTCAATGTTTATGAAGACAATTTTGCCAGCCAGTTGGACGGGGACGTTAGTTAATAGGCCTTGTAGTTGAGCTGAACGGCCGTCGTAGGCTTGCAACGCAGTAGAGGACTGCTGGAGAGGGGGGGATCCCATTTTCTGCCAGATGGAGGTGGGCATGACACATGTAGAAGCACCTTCATCAATAATGCATCGATGGACGACAAAATTCCGAATGGAAATAGAAACTTGGAATGCCAAAGTGGAAGGGAGGTGAGGTTCGGATTGGTCCAAATCAAATGCCATTAACTGCGAATCATTTGGATTGATAGCCCCAATGGCTGAGAGTAAATTCTTGCGCTACGAAGGGCGGTTTTTTAAGACTTCTAACACAGACATGGCTGCGGGGGATTGGGCTAAGTCATCAATAATGTTGTAGTTTGACGCAGCCCGCGCATTGGGGTTATTGTTGATACGACGAAGTGGGAAATGGGGCACTTTGGGAGTGCCATCTAGTGGAGGTGGAGGTATACGTAACGCCTGATCAGTGGGATGAGCATTAGTAGGTTTATCGGTGGGAGGGGCTTCAGGGGTGGAGCCATATTGGTTCCGCCGGGTCTGGAGGTTGACCTCATCGGAGGACATCATCAACAAGTGGTGGGTCCCTGAGTCGAACATGGGTTGATCAGGAGCAGCGTAAGTGATTTGTTGGGTTGGTGCGTTAGCTTGAGGGGGAGCCAACGGTTCATTGTTCACTACGCCTTGGGTTGGTAAGGGGTTTTGCAACACCAAAGGTGGCTGCTGAGGTTGTGGAGGGTTGGGTGGTGCTTGAGGAGCCGCCTGCCCTTGGCGTTGTGCATCAGCAGCCCAAAGTTGCTGAACTCGCTCCATATGTGGACAAAAATGTGTGTAGTGGCCATAGACCCCGCAAATAGAACATGGAAAGTTTGTTCGCAAATTGGGGTTTTTAGCCTGCTTGAGCGGGCGATCAGGGTTTTGGTTAGCAGGGGCCACATTATTACTAGTGGGGGGATTAGGGTGTTGACCAGCTTTCTCGGTCGGTTGGTTGTTCCCACGATTTCGGCCTCTGCCGTGGTTTTGTTGGCCCTGGTTGCGTTGGTTGTTCTGGTTTTGCTGAGGGTTTTGTTGAGTGTAAACTTGCCCTTGGATAGCAGGTGGATTCTGAGGTTGCGCAGGGGCTGGAGCAGGCTGCGGTGGATGATATGTAGGTGGAGGCTACGCAGGTGCAGCAACATGAGGGGGTTACTGATAGTGCTATGGAGTGGGTTGTGGGTTTGCCGCATGGGCTGCCTATGGCGGGTAATAATGAGGTTGGGCTTGTGACGACGCAGGAGTTGGTGCAGCCTGCTGGTGATAGTAGGGCTGAGGTGCAACCGGGGGGGCGTAAGCGGGAGTCATATGACTGAAACACTGAGGTGGACATGAGGATCCATGGGAATGGTGGTGATGTGTCATGGGAGCATACGGGTTGGTTGCTCCAGAGTGTGAGGGAGCCCGCGAAAGGTTAGGGCCAGGGGTAGGACGTGCTATGGAAAATGGTTGAGGCTGCGAAGAGACATGGCCAATGATGCCGTCGGCAGCGTGGGATGCCCCCGGCGCATCGTGCTGGGAGGAATCGCCACGAGGGGCATCAGGTATTATGGTATAAAAATAACCCGACTGGGCGTAAATGAGATCAAACTGTTGGGCTTTAAGGATAGCCTCTTCTTCAGACTGGGGTCTTTCGGATGCCACATCCTTAGCAATGATAGGAAGGAGGGATTTGAGGAACCAATCTAGGAAGATCCGGTCGTCTAACTTGATCTTTCATAAACTACGGCGTCGACGCCATTCATGAATGTGGTCCGTGATGTGGGTAGCCGTGTTTTGTCTGCATGATAGTAGGATCTCAACGCTTGCGTCATAGCAGACAGGTAACTGGAAGAACTGCAGGAAGGTCGAGGTAAGGGAAGTAAAGGTGGTATGGGTTCCATGGGGTTGTTCGATATACCACTTGGCAGCAGAGCCAGTGAAAGTGCGCTGTAATAAATGGAGGCGAATAGAGTCGTCTACTATGGAGTTGGAGGAACACCATAGATGGAAGGACATGATATGGTTTTGTGGGTCCTCACCTGCCTTGCCCTCGAACTTAGGGATGTCAGAGGGGAGCTTGGTGGGCATGTGAGGCCACGCAGGGTCTTGTCGGATGGGGTCGTTGGTTAATCTGGCTAGGTCAGGCAGGTTGAGGCTAGCCATGAATGGCAAACTGGACGAAGGATGTGACACGGTAGTGGGTTGGATTAAGTTGGGGCCGATGCCCCCAAGTGGAGGGGTAATGTGAGGGAGGTTGCCCCCAAGTGGGGGAACTAAGGTGGTATAGGACGGACCTGCACCACCATGGGTGGTATGAGTCACTGATGGAGTGGGAATAGGGGCCGTGAGGGGAATGGTAAATGGGGGCCCCATGGAGGGCATACCCATAGCAGGTGTGGTAACTGGTGTAGTGGTGGATGTGCCACCAACGGTCCCTACCAAGACGGGAGTGGGAGTCATACCATCCATGGGGCTAGTAGGGGCAGTGTAAAGGGGGTTCTCAGACTCTGGCTCAGAATCAGAGGTAAAATAATGGGCGTCAGTATCTAGTGACGGAGTCCTATGCCACTGACGAGTGGAGTCAAGTGACAAGGCTCGTGATCTATGATAAGTGGTATCAAGTGATGATGATCTGTGTCGATGACGGGTGGTATCAAGTGAACCGTGCTATGGGGGCTCGCCTCTGAGGCACCGAGAACGTCTCGGGGACTCAATGGTGACAAATGGTGTCAAATCTCTGTGGGTTGAGGTAACTACAAAACAGCTCAAAAACTCTAATGCAACCGAGTGTGCAGAAGGAGAGCTCAAAAAATAGGGCGCTCAGGCCAACAATCAACTCAAAACACCCACTATAACAGCTGTGCTACAATAGGCGGATTGTCAACAGAAATGGTCAGAATACCAACAAGCAGCAGGTTTTCTTAAAAATAAAAAATGGTGGACTCACTAGACCAAAAGGAGGTAAGGGAGCATGCAAACACCTAACTAGAAGTATTATGACTCAACTAGACATATCCTCTGCAAGGTGATGAAATCCAAGTCAGAAAATATGAATAGGAAATCCAAGTGGCTAAGGTATCCCCCTACCGGGAGGGACACCGGGTAGTCAAATCCTAGAAGAATGGAAACTAAGATACCCCGTTCATGACACGTCCAGAAAGGTAAATCTGCCGCTTGGTCCTTTAACTGCAATACCCCTATACAGGGATATCCTGAGAACTGCAAAAGGTAGCCCTTCAATTAATGAATGGAGTTCGGTATTCCACTCAGGCCTCCAGAACCAATCTCACGACTTCAACCCTCCTAAGGGAGAGGCCCTCTGATAAACCGGTTGTGACCGTGTCAAAAAATACTAGGGGATTTTGGTTCCCTAATGGACAACAACTATGTCTCAAGTGTAAGTAACCGAGGGGTGTTTTTGGAAGCCTATCCCCCCGATCCTACCTAACTACAAAAATTATTTTGTGTTCCCCAAGTGGGGTTAGAATGTTGGTTGAGTTAAGTAGTTTTTAAGTCTCGCTTGAATTAGGTGACAGATTGTGTGCTCGTGAGGTTATGAACCCAGAAGAGAAGTTCCACACACCATGGGGGCAACTTCCTAAATAACAATAATACTGAATGAAAAAATTTTACCATGCAAAATTTGCTGAATAAACAATGCTGAAATTTTTAAAAAATTCTCTAAAGGGGGACAAAAATGCTATTGCAGAAAAGGCTATAGGGCTGCAGGTAGAACAGATGGCTGTGCAGGTGCAGAAAATATGGCAGCAAAGGGGCTGGGTTCAAAAGCAGAAACAAGTGCAAAAGTCAAATCGCGGGTCTGTGGCTGGATCGAGCGGTCAGACCGCGGGTTTTAAGGAAACAGGCGTGAACAGATCGCGGGTTTCTGGAGAACACAGACGGGCGGACCGCGGGTTTGAAGGAAACAGGCGCGAACAGGTCGCGGGTTTCCTGACGGCAGACACGGTCGGGTCACAACTAAGAGCTGGAAAGGAACGGTCAAGACGCGGGAAAAATGGCCAACAGGCGCGTTCAAATCGCAGCAAACAGGCTGCTTAGCCGCAGTCGGATCGCAGGTATCAGACTTGAAACCGTCGGTAGGGCACCAGAAAAATTAGGAGAGCCGCGGTTGGGTCACAGGAAAGGGCCTGAAAGACACGGTCGAGACGCGACTACGGAGGGAAAAAACTGCCGTTTACGGCGGCCGAAAATGACAGCCGAAAGGACAAAATGAGAAACAAAATGAAAACCAGCGGAGTCGCCAAAACTGTAGCTAGGGTTTTACCCCTAGCTTGTGTGAATGAGCACCTACTAAGGAGAATGGATTCCTTAGTAGCAGTTCAATAATATGTGAAATAAGAGATGCTAAACAGTAATAAAAATTAATCTAAACATGTTCATGAAGCAAAACAACAAAAAGTAAAGAATGATTTTTTTATTGATCTGACCTCCAATGTGGAGGTTGGTGAAGCCCGTTGTGTTGATCCAAGAGGTTGCTTCGAGCTCCATCTCTTTCTCCAATGGTGGAAATGGGCCAAAAGGGGCTCTCACGGTGAAAGTAGCTCAAAGGTGAGCTAGGGTTTCAAGAGCAATTTTGGCAGAGGCAGGATACTTGTGATTGTGGATTTTGAATAAGGGGTCTCCATCACTTATTTATAGTGGTAGAGTGCCGGTTTAGGGTTAGGGTTTCAGCTGTTTAGGGTTTCAGCTGTTTAGGGTTTTTTCCTCCTTTTCCTCATTATTTTATATTTTTTCTTCCTTTTTGGAGATTTTTGCTTTTTTGGAGGAATTTTGGATATTTTTGGAGAAAAAGAGGGTTTTATGGCCTTTTGGAGGCATTTTAATCCTTTTGGAGGCTTTTTGGATGGTTTTATGGGTTTTTGATGGAAATATGGTAGGAAAATGGACAAATGAGCCATGTAATGGGGTAGATGAGCTAGTGAACCCTTTTTGGGTGTTAACAAAAACCACCATCATAAATTTTCTCCACTAAGTATGATTGATTAGACTCAACCCCTACCCTCTATTTATACATGAGGAAAGAGAGAGGTTACGATAGTTGAGGAAGTTGGGATAGTTATGATTAAGGGATCAACTGTCTTCAACTAATCGCATTTATATTTTTTAACTCTGAATTAAGGAATACATGACTATTGATATAGGAAATCTGTGTACGATACACAACTTTATTTAAGGAAACCCACAGGTGCAAGCCCTAATGGTATATATGTGAGCGGAAAATGCACATACTCGCGTATGATACGTGGAATTCTATGAAAATAGTTGCTTGTTCAACCCTAATGTCCATACAAAAATATATTTAGTTGCTAAGGTGATGATGTATTAAAGGTCATTCCTTTCTATATTGTTTTGGCTACTTCAATCCATTTTGTCCTTTTGTGTTCCGACACATTGGGTGTCAGTACTCGAACGAAGAAGTGTCATTTTACATGATAATAGTATGTGAATGTTCCTATGAAAAATTATCGAGCCCTCTCTGAATGTATAGGATAGAATACAATCTAAAGGTTGATTTTAAATGGTTACCCTAGTAATTTCCCACCAAAACCATAGGAAAAATATTGGGTGATAACATCTTGGCGTCGTTTCCAGGGAATAACCACTATTATATCCTTAGGAAAATGACATTGTTTTAGTTCTACAACCTGGTTGGGCAGCCGGTCATAGGCACAATATTGTTGTATATGCTCTGGTGACTCCACTCAAAGTTTTTGGAAGGTGACTCCACTAGGAAATACTGACAACCATACTGGGGAACACAGGTTAAAATATCCTCTAGGTATGAGCTACATATTTTCATATTTGATTGTTGATGGTGAACAATTGTCAAACATCAAGAATTTCATGCATATTTCACCTGGCGACTCCATGTAATACCCCCTGAATTAATAATTATTAATTTTGGTGCAAAATACTTTTATTATTATCTTTTTATTCTTTGATAGGAAAGTCAAGAATATAACATTTTGTAATAAAACATTTCTTATTAATAAAATATGTTGAAGGAAAACAAAAGTGGAAGTATCTATTGAAAGAGTGTTTGCTGACCCATAAGAGGGAAATGACAAGTGGAAGAGACCACCGAGTGAGAACTCGAGATGTAGGAGACATCATCCCCAAAAATTAGGTCTACACTCCTAGTTGAGTTTCTAAAGAGCAGAAGTCTCATAAATGAACAATTCCTAGGAAAAATAATATTGAATAGTATGTCCATGAGCAGCAAGATACTAGCATTGGATGAATATTAACATCTGTATAATGCAAGAGATGGCGCATTGAGATATTTTGCTCTTGTGTTTCATCGAATAAGATTGGGGGTTCTAGAGAACATAATTTGGTTTCTTTGGGAGTTAGTTGGGAGGAACAAATTCTCCACTTTTGTTTTCCCAGCTTTGGTGCTACATTCCTACTCTGTTCTTATGATTCTAGTATAGTAGGAGGTATATGTAAAATGTTGAATTGTAATTATACTTGCAGGAAGTATTATGTATTCATTTTCTATAGAACCATTATTCATGTTTTGTATATTATAGTAGATCTCTACAAGGTTATATTTCTCTTAACGCATCGAAGATCAAGCATCCATACCTGCATCAAATATTGTTAGTAATGTTATTACTACAACAATTAATATTTTGTTCTAAGTAAAATTACTTCATTCTGACTGTTGGAAATATTTTAATGGTTTCATAATTAATACTTGAAGGATTTAGAATTGATGAGTATGTATCTAACAAAATCAATCCTCTCTTCTTGTAACTGATGGGATATTATACTATGTATTTCTTGTATGTATCAATATATGTAAATCTTCCTTTATTTCTGCATTCGAACTTGGATTTTCAATTGAACTAATAATGTTGGTTCATGGTTTAGATATATATTATTTCGATGTTATGAATGAAATATATGTACATGGGGAAAAACCTTAATTCATGATATGAATCCATAATTAACCTAGTGTAGTCTATATTTAAAATTATGTGTAGAGGCGACGAAGTCAAGAAGGGTTACTGGTTTTAAGCTAACATCCAGATTCGGTTTAACTTACAGTAAAACAAAAATTCTAAGACAAACCAAAACCCTTTTGAATCCATAGTGTTAAAAATTGATCCACACAGTTAAACATTGATCCACAAAAGAAATCAGATTAACGGTCAGGATTAAAGCCGCAAAAGAGATCAACATTTTATAGAAGTTGTGGGAGACGGAATTGCGATAGTTCAACTTAGGGTTTTCGGTGAATCTATAATCTACACCTTAGAATCCTCCCTATATAATGTGGAAGGAAGAAGAAATAATATGAAAAGGAAAATATACAGTGAAATGTGTTTTCCGCACCCCATAATCCACGCTGTAGAATGCAGAAGGCAGAAGGTAGAAGGAAGAAGATGAAAAGGAAAATCTAAAGTGAAATGAGTTTTCTGCACCCTGGAATCCACCCTATGGAATGCGGAATATGAAAAGGAAAATATAAAGTGAAATGATTTTTTCATACCCCAGAATCCGCCCCGTGAAACGCAGAAGGAAGAAGGCAGAAGGAGAAAAAGAAATGGAAAATATAAGGCCCAAGTGGTTTTCCGCACCCCGGAATCTGCCCTATGGAATGCGGAAGATGGAAGGTGAAATATCCAAAGGAAAAACTAAAGTGATATAGATTTTCCCGCACGTCAGAGTCCTCCTTGTGGAATGTGGGAAGCAAAAGGAAGAAAGATGCTATTAATCATGGAAATGGAAATTGCAGAATGATTATGCGGAAGAATCTTTGTGGATTGATCATTGCAAAAGAATAATTAACTTAGCATTTTGGGGTTAAATAGTGAAGTGTTTGGAAAACTAATTTTGGGAAATGGTTCCTATAATTAAGGTTTTGATGATCGGTTTATATGGCCTTGGTAATGATTTAAACTCTCTATTTTTGTTTGTAATTCCTCATAAAATTTAAGGTATTTTATTAATATCTCTGAAGATATATGGTTATAGAAAAATATATATATATATATTTGAAATTTGAGGTATGTTACATATGGTATCAAATCCATGGTTTTTAACCCTGTCACCTTTTGGGAACATTGAGTTCCGTTGAATCAAAGAAACTTTATTCTAACCATTAAAAGTTTTTCTTATATTGTTTAGTATACATACAAGTTGTTCTACAAAAGACAGAGCCAAGGCTTTAACCCTGTCACCTCTTGGGGATATATAGTTTGGTTAAAGTACACTAAACAACAATCATCTTTTCCTTGATACATCCTAGTTAATGTACTCTAGTTGTGTATTCAAATTAATGGGTTCTGATCAATGCATTCTAGTGGATGTACTAACAGGGATACTCATATGGTAAGTGATTCATGAAGGGTTGTCTTTGGTGGAAATTACATGATTATTATAGGACTGAAATAGATTCATGTATTATGGATTAATGAGCAGGTATGCATGAGGATCACTATATGAATAATTTTAGTTGATGATTAATGTCTTCTTGAATGAGTCTTGAGAATAAATATGCTCTGAAATAAGATGAAAAGTGATATGTTGTAGGCCCTTGTGGATTCTTAGATAGATGGGAATTGATGCATGTAACTTAGCTTTGCATGTTGCAGTAAAAGAAAAGTATTTTAGGTGATCTGTGAAAATAGGTTCCATTGTGATCTCCAGTATAAAGGTATTTGGTGGTAGTATTGAATGGGTACTAGTAATAACTTAAGGGTATTTCTGATATCGTTGTTGAAAATTAAGTACCAATCGTGTAACTGATTAAGCATTGATAAGGTAGCTTTATTGAAAATGAACTTCATGTATATTTATCTAATACCTTGTTGAAAATAAACTAGTGGGAATGATGTGGAATGGGAAGATATTATTTATAATCCCACTGATGTTATAATAAGTGATCCAGTAGCCACATGAGTTGCAGCACCCCAAGGATGAGGGAGCTCTGCCAACTCACCAAGGTAAAGCATACAAAACACTGGTTAGTTCAACTGACCACTATAGCTAAGGGGAAGGTAAGTGATCTTGTTTGATGAATGTGAAGAGTAAATACAATACCATAAGGCATCATTTGAATGTTTTACCTCTAATTATTTTGTTGTTGGGTAGCTTGGTTTAGCACTATTAACACTTAGTGTGTTTTTCTTGGACATCCAAGAGAAACCAGAAAGGCACTTGAAAGAAAAATACTTATAAAAGGGTATATGCACTGTAAGTAAATTTTTTCTTGTGAAGTAATAAGTTTACCTATCAGTGAATAGGACAAGTAGGAATACTAGAACCTTTGCGAATCATGAAAGCTAATGATGTTAGATTTTGATTCATCTATATGATGTTAATATTAACCTTGGTAGACATGCAGATGTATGTGTATATGGTGATTGACATGGATTGATTGAAAAATTATGTAGTAGGGTTAAATTATGTTAGAAATGTTCACCCTGCACCCAACAAATGGAGCCGTCTGTCAAAAACAATTCCAGATATCCCTACCTTCAAGGGTCTAAAAGGAGATATGTAAGGTAGTCATATATGGGAAAATAGCTTTTCTAAACGCTAGGATGGATTTTAGAATTGGAAAAAGACTAGCTTGGCATAGATCAGTTGATCAATTCTCTGATCAATCGACAAAGGGAGAGTGTGAATGAAAGTGGTCGTACTCTTATAAATTCAACTGTGAATCACCCGAGTTAAATATATGTACCTCATATAGATCTACGGCCGAGGATAGATTCAAAAAATGAGAGTTAGAAGATAAAACTCTGGAATGGATGAAGCCAATTTAACCTGCGTGGGTAGATCTACGATTGAGATATGGTGAATGGGATGATCCAATGGTTGGTGGGAATCTCACTTAAGTAAAGTGCACAAAGATTAAATTGTGGAAGGTGGAAGTCCATCGTTCATTTTGACTAGAGATAAATCCAATGGCCCTCAAACATTCTGCTAGAAGGAAGAGCATGGAAGATAAAAGGTGATTCAGTATGTGGAATTGGAAAGTAACCGACACGAAGGAGATCAAGATCAATGAACAAGGTTGATCGTTGAATAATATCTATGGTTGTCAGTGATTCCACTGGTTAAAGTTGTGTGATCTTCACAAAACTAAATGGATGTAGAATTTTAATGTAATCTGATCTATAGTAATTGAAGTCCACCATCGATCTGGGTGGATTAAGATCTAGCAGTCCTTATCGATTCCACTGATTCAACTAGGGAGCTGGTTAATAGTCCAGTTTGGATGTAAATTTTTTATGAAAAACAACTCACCTCCAATTTGAAGTCTCCTCTTCATCAAGATCCAAAGGAATATTGGCCAGGTTGGTTAGATTTATAGGTTCTTCCAAATATAGAACCTGACTAAATTGTGTATCACTGACAAGAAAGACTATATACATGGAATCCAGGCATCAAGATCAGAGTGTCCTTTCACTGAAATCAAACCAGTAAGCTACTTGAAGTATTGAGAAAGAAGGGTGAACAAAGAATGTTTAGTTAATAAAAAACTAAACATAGTATGTGGTGAAGGGAACAATGAGTGTGCGATGGTCTAGTATGAAGGCATGATGAACATGATTTCTTAATCATGGGTATGGAAGGTTTGTTTCAGTTACATAAATAAGTTGAAAATGTCTTGTTATTTTAATGATGCATATAAGATAACCATATACTGTCCTGGAAATGGCAGTAACTAATATGGTTTGAAATACTTAGTATTTTAATTTTGAAGATCACTTTTGAGATTAGTGTAAATCCTGCGATGAAAGGATTGCATACATAGAGGCCCACCAAATTGCTTGGATATTTGGAAGTTACGAATTGCAGGTAGACTTGACAAAATACATGGAAGTAAGGTTATGTCCAATAAAATCAAGAGAAGAATCTACCTTGTGCAAGGGACAAACATCTGAGAAGGACCTCATGGCGGTGAAATGAACAAAATAGATTTCTAAATCCCAGATTTGGAATTTTGATACTTTTATATTGATGGTTTGACTCGTCTAGAATTGTGTTAACATGACATGTTATATGTGGTTGTCTAGGTTGGAAGCAAGTGTAAATGATAGGGGGTAAGTTCTCCCACTTACAAGAGCCAAACAATAATAGGATGGCCTCGGGATTCCAAAAATCTAATTATGTAGGAGACATAATTGTAAATTCATAATTTGATTTGATTAACTATGTACTAATGGTTTGATGTAGGAACCATGTCAGGAGATACATTACTAAAAACACATGTATGGTGACCTACAAGTAACAAAAGACTAATTTAGATGATAAATTTTTCCCTTGAGGCAGGTCTTGGGGGTTCCCTTGTTGTCTAAAATCAAAGCAGAATACCTTTGGATTTAGAAGGAGTTTCTTATGCGAATATGTCTTTGGATTATTCTCGTTGATATACTTGCTTGATATTGCAGATATAAAATGGTTTATTTCAAATGTCCTACACAAATATGATAACAACCCTCAGGAAGCAATTCTTTTGGCCAAAGAAAAAATTTGAAGGTAGATCTAGTGGATTACCTGTCTAAATGTTCAAAATGTTAACCAATGAAGGAGAAACATCAACATCCAGTCGGTTTGTTACAACCCTTACTAATTCCTAAATGGAAATGGGAGGTAATATCTTTGTATTTTATCACAAGTTTTCCATTGACTCAAAAACAACATGATTCAATTATGGTTTTACTGATAAATTAAGCAAGTCTACTCATTTTATACCTCTGAAATTGACTTAAAAGGATGTCAATGTTGCATAAATATTCTTGAAGGAAATATTTCGACTTCATGGAGTGCCAAAAATGGTAGTTTATGACTGGGATGTCAAGTTTACATCAAGCTTTTGGAAATCATTGTTTGTGGGGTTAGAAACCAAGATAACTTCAGCATTAGCTACCACCCCAAAATAGGTGGAAAAACAAAAAAAACCAACCAAGTCATCGAGTACATGTTGAGGATGCATGTCATGGAAATACCCACTAAGTGGGAAGACTATTTGCATTTGGCAGAGTTTGCATACAATAATGTCTACTAGGCCTCTATCGAGATGAGTCCATCTGAAATTTTATATGGCCACAAGTGTAATACTCCAATCTCATGGACCAACCATGTTGATAGATTAATGTTAGGACCTTATTTATTAGAATATTTGGAACCAACCCTGGAACATGTACAACAAAACTTGAAGGCTTCCCAAGAAAGGCATAAAATTTATGTTGACTTAAAAAGAACTCCTAGAGAGTTCCAGGTGTGATCATGTCTACATAAAGGTAAATCCCAAGAAAATTTCCTTGAGACTGGGTAAGTATAAAAAATTGGCACCTAGGTATTGTGGGCCATTTGAAATTCTAGCTAAAGTTGGGTTGGTTGCATACCAGTTAGCCCTACCACCCAATATTAAAGTACATAATGTGTTTCATGTTTCTATATTGAAGAGCTATGTTCATGACGTTTCTCATGGGATTAATTGGAATGTAATCCAAGAGGAACCCAAGGGATAGTTCCAAGTGGGATAGGAGCGCATTCTCAACAAGAGAGAACTTTTACTCTAGAACCGTACCATCAGATAGGTAAAGGTGCAATGGAAGCACCTTAGTCCAAAAGAAGCTACTTGGGAGCTGGAAAGTAGTATGGAGGAGGCATATCCAGAATTATTCTAAGAGGCTGACATGGATGAATAAAAACAAAATTTATAACACCGAGAAAGGTGTTATCTTTTAAGGGGAGGTGTATGTAATACCCCCTGAAGTAATAATTATTAATTCTGCTAGAAAATACTTTAATTATTATTTTATTATTCTTTGACAGGAATGTCAAGAATAGAACATTTTGTAATAAAACATTCCTTATTAATAAAATATGTTGAAGGAAAATAAATGGGGAAGTAGTTGTTGAAAGAGTGTTTGCTGACCCACAAGAGGGAAATTACAAGTGTAAGAGACCACCGATTGATACATCATGATACAAGAGGCATCATCCCCAAAAATCAGGTCTGCACTCCTAGTTGAGTTGCTAAAGAGAGAGTCTCATAAATGACCAATTCCTAGTAAAAATACTATTTAATATTATGTCCATGAGCAGCAAGACGGTAGCATTGGATAGGTATTAACATATGTATAATGGAAGAGATGACGCATTGAGATATTTTGATCTTGGGGTTCAGTGAATAGGATCAGGGTTTCTAGAGCAAGTAATTTGGCTACTCTGGGAGTTGGTTAGGAGAAACAACTTCTCCACCTTTGTTTTCCTAGATTTGGTGCCAAGTTCCTACTCTGATCTTATGATTCTATTATAGTAGGATATATATCTAAAATGTTGAATTGCAATTATACTTCTAGGCAGTATTATGTATGTATTTTTTGTAGAACCATTATTCATGTTCTGTATATTATACTAGATCTATAAAAGGTTATATTTCTCTTAACACATTCAAGATCAAGCATCCATACCTGCATCAAAGATTGTTAGTATGTTATTATTGTAGCAATTAATATTTTGTTCTGAGAAAAATTACTTCATTCTGACTGTTGTAAATATGTTAATGGTTTTAGAATCAATACTTGAAGGATTTAGAATTGATGAGTATGTTTTTTAACAAATTGAATCCTTTGTTGTTGTAACTAATCGGATATTATACTATGTATTTCCTGTATGTATCAATTTATGTAATTCTTTCTTTATTTCTGCATTCAAACTTGGATTTTCGATTGAACTAATAATGTTGGTTCATGGTTTAGATCTATATTATTTTGATGTTACGAATGCAATCTATGTACATGGGGAAAAAACTTAATTCATGGTATGAATCAATAATTAACCTAGCGTAGTCTAGATTTAAAATTATGTATAGAGGCAACAGATTCAAGAAGGGTTACTGGTTTTAAGATAACCTCCAAATTCGGTTTAAATTATAGTAAAACAAAACCCCCAAGACAAACAAAAACCATTTTGAATACACAGTTTTAAACATTTATCTGCACAGTTAAATGTTGATCCATAAAAGAAATCAGTTCAAGGGTCAGGGTTAAAGCATAAAAGCAGATCGACGGTTTATAGAAGTTGTGAGAGAAGGAATTGCAGAAGTACAACTTAGGAATTGTGGAGAATCTAAAATATGCACCCCATAATATTACCTGTAGAATGCGAAAAGCGGAAGGAGGAGGGAAGAAAATGAAAAGGAAAATCTAAAGTGAAATGAGTTTTCTGCACCCCGGCATCCTCCCTACAGAAGGAGGAAGGTGGAAGGAGGAATATGAAAAGGAAAATATAAATTGAAATGAGTTTTTCACACCCCATAATCCACCCTGTGGAATGTGAAAGGCAGAAGGCAAAAGATGAAAAGGAAAATCTAAATTGAAATGAGTTTTTCGCACCCCAAAATTTGCCCTACAGAACCCAGAAGGTGGAAGGAAGAAGGTGAAAAAGAAACGAAAAATATAAGACCTAAGTGGTTTTCCACACCCTGGAATCTTCCTAGTGGAATTCGGAAGGTGGAAGATGCAATTGAAAAACAAAAGTGATATAATTTTTTCCACACCTCAGAGTCTGCCCTGTGGAATGCGGGTGGCGGAAGGCAGAAAGACCCTGTTAATCATGGAAACGAAAATTGCAGAATGATTCTGCCAAAGAATATTTATGGATTGATCATTGCGGAAGAACAATAAAATTAGCATTTTGGAGTTAAATAGTGAAGTGTTTGGAAAACTGATTTTGGGAAACAGTTCCTATGGTTAAGGTTTTGCTGATCTGTTTAACTGTCCTTGGTTATGATTTAAACTCTCTATTTTTTTTTTGTAATTCCTTATAATAGTTAAGGTATATGGTTACAAAAAATTTATATATTTGAAATTTGAGGTATGTTACACTCCATCTATGAAGAATCCAGTCTTCATAATGTGCTATGACATCTCCACTTGCAAAGTGTTGCAAAGTTTGAGGAGTTGATTCAGATTCTTCATTATCAAGATGAGTTCTATAGTTTTAAGGTATGAATTGTACTCACATTCCTTGTTTTCCAAATCGAATACCTAATATAGTTTGGAAAACATATATTCCAAGATTCAAAGATAAAAAAGGTGATGATGTTTCCCTTAATTTGTTTAGACTTCATAAGCATATAGATAAGTTGGGAGTTGAATTGCATGAGGATTCTTTAATAAAAATGTTCATGGTTAGTTTAGAAGGAAATGCAAGGTCATGGTATGAGGGATTTGTAGGAGAGATTTTATATTCCCTCGGATACTTTCAACCATTATTTCATGAACATTTTAAAGATCAATATCCTTCTTTGCTGTTAATTCAAGATTGTTTCACACATGATAAAGGGTTCATTGATAATTTGAAAGACATATATAGTGATGATTAGTATATGGATGAAGAGCTTTAAGAAATTTTATAGGAATATTCATTTAAAAAATAAATACTAACCAATTTCCATGATATTCAATACAATTCCCAGCAATTGGTAATATCTTCCTTGAACAAAATGGACATAAGACAAAACTCTGATTCAACGAACTATATTTATTTCTCTGAAACTGATGACAGATTAAATCATTCTTTTCAATTCTTGTGTGTACAAGAAGGAATTTGGGAATGTCCCTTCAGATTGTCCCTCATATCATTCAACTTCTAAAATTATGTTACAAGAGGAGGATGCCCCTGTTCAATCAGAAATCACCCTTTTGCAGCAACAATTTCTTCAAAGACATAATGTGTTTCATGAAGCATGCCATGAGCCTGTTACAAACCCTATTAATGGTGTTTTTAAAGAATATTTTATTCCAATTGTATATGATGATCATGAGGATGGTCATCCGAGTGATGTACATGAAGAGGATCATAATCATTTTCTTTACAAAGAATGCAATTAGCATGTTGAAAATTTTGCTAGTAATGTTTTTAAAGAATATTTCAACATGCCTATATATGATGAATGTGAGGACAACTACTTGGATAATGCACCTAAAGAACCAACCATCTGAAATATTAGATTGGATCACTAGGAAGAGGAGGATTCCAAATGGGATATCTCTTTATGTTTTTTAATTCAGAAATTATTTGGCTTGATTCTATTGAAGAACACAATGATATTTCCTTTGAAACACTTGGAAGGAACCAGGTTTTAAATTATGATATTTTAGATGAAGAAGTTAAGGTCTCATTTGAAAATGATCATGAACACATTTTTCAATATTCCTTTGAAGAGAAGTTTGGCAGTGTGCTAGAGGAGTTATAGTCGGAGCAGCCTAGTCATGGAAAACAAAAAACATAAATTTTTGTAGGTTGTCATGATCCAGTGACTGAATATATGGAGAATCTTTGCAGTGGGAATAGTGATTTTTGTGTGTGCAGTAAAGATCATTTCCTTTATCGTAACCTTTTTCCATTAAGTTCTTCATTTATTTTTTTGATCAAGCATGAGCATAAAGTTTGTTTATGGGATCATTTGCTTGATTGGCTTCATTGGAAGTCAGAATTTACCTGATTGAGCAATGGTGCTTAGTAAGTAGGGTAGGTAGTTGTGAATAAGCTCGACATGGTGAGAATTTATTTTAGCAAATTTTCACTTTGTTTTTAGTATCAGTTCAGTTTTTGTTTTTGGAGCATGTTGAGGATTTAAAGAAATATTGGGACCATCCCAATGGATCAGGAACTTGGTCGACGGGGTTCTTTCTTACCTGATAGGGAGGATATCATCCCTAGTTTGGATCTATTGTTAGCACCTGTGCTAAAATTTGAATATTTTTTTAGTTGCATCCACACTAATCCCCCTGCAAAAGGAAAAGCCAGTAAAAAATTATTGAGAATCCCAAGTTTTAGCCTTATGAATATGCCTAAATATGAAAAATATGATCAAGTTTAAAATTTGACCAAAATGGACAGCCTAGATGCACAACGAATAAGATGAAAGGCTGAAAATCATTTCCTCCAAAGAAAAATCAGGAGCAGAAGAGGAAAAAAATTGGTTATAAAAAGTGGTAAACCTAATTTCTGCTTTCTATAGTTTGAGATCTGACGGTCAAGAATGAATCCGGTAGAAATAAATGGTCCAAGAAAAAGTGGGAAATAAAAGGGTGGAAGTGAAAAAGGAAAAATTTCGGTCATAAAGTTGGTGAACCCGGTTTTCGCTATTCACATTCTGCAATCTGCAAGATTGATGGTCCGAAAATATTTTGTCGAAGATCAATGGCTTGAAAAGGAGAAGAAAGGAGAAAGGAGGAAATAAAAAATAGATAATTTTGGTTTGTAAAAATTTTGAATTTCCACATTCTGCAATCCATAGGATCGACACTCCAGAAAGATTCTGCCGAAGATCAACGACTTGGAAAGGAGAAAAAGGGTAGAAAGCAGAAAGGGAGAAAATCTTGTTATAAAAAGTTGAAATCCCACTTTCCTCTTTCTACAGCCCGCAACTTGACCTCATATCAACGGCTCAGAGAGTGTGTTCTTAAGATCGACGGTGCGGAAAATGGAAACATGCATACAAGATAAGTAGATCTCCTGATATGTGAATCTTTGTAGACCCTGCAGCATTCAACGACCCAGATCAATGACTGATAAAGATCCACAGCAGAGGTGGATTCCGTTGGTTCAACTTGCATGAACTAAATAAATTTTCAGATATGTAGAATTGATTAAAGGGCTACATGTTTCAATGGTCAATATTGATGGTGGAGTAAGATCAATGTTGGAGAGAAATTTTGCTGATTTAACATGCATGGATAAATGAACATTTGAAATATGAATAATTTAGATGCTTTTGGATAAATCCAAGACACGCGTCTACACAACATGGTTTGATCAAATTGATTAACGGATGGGAAAAATTAGACTAGTTCAAAGTGTTGTTGGTTTAATTTTCCATAACTCAACATAATTTTATAGAGTGTGCAAGTCAATACATGTGTAGGTGCATGCGAGCGTTTGCCAGAAAGATCAGCGATCCAAATCAATTTCATTGGTTTAAGATGCAAGAAAGAAGGAAATTATTGCAGGCCACTCAAATATCCTCTTAATAGTCATTTTCATCAAGCAAGCCTAAGTCCCAGGTGTCAAGTTTTCCATTTTGATCCATCACGCACATCCCAACATGCCTTCTTATTTTGTTTTGTGATCATGGTGAATATGCCAGATCAAAGGTTGTTAAGATTTGGTGTGTGCGGGTTTGATTCATGTATAATAACTGATTTTTTCTATCTTTTGAGATTGGTCTCGGGATATTATTACTCTACAAAAGTAACCTCTACAGAGGAACAAAGGGGGTTCGACATTCATTTTGAAGCCTCTGTGCTTGGTTTTGTAGCTCTGCAACCTTCCTTGCTATCATTAATGAAAAGTATGCCTTGAATATATTAGATTCATCATGGTGTTCATTGTTCAGTATGTTTTCCCTTGTATTCTTCATTTCCATGTTTGTATAATTTCTGCTAATGTGTTTCTAGTTGTATGCAAGGAATTTGTTCTCTGTTAAGTGCACCTTGCATTAGATAATGCATTTGTTTTCTTGTTTGTCTCAGAATTCATCCTCTATTAGATGCTCCATTTCATTTATAACCCTTTAATGGTGCTTCTACTAAATGTGTTTCAGGAGATTCATCCACAGATAGGTGCCTCCTGTCTCATTCGGATTTTTCTCATTCCCCCTTGCCATCTCTCAAATGTATTTTGTTGAATACTAACACCTATTTTTCCTCAGACTAAGAAGGTTATCATTGGTCATTAATTTTTGTAAGTCTTTGAATGTTTCAGTTTTTGACTCCATTTCCTGATGGTTTTGTATGTTTGTTTGTTTTATGCCCTTTAAAACCCAAAGAACCCTTCCCCTCAGAAATATAGCCTTCTAAATGATTATTTAAAGACAAATGTGTATGTGAATGTTCTTGTGACAAAGAGAGAGCCCTCTCTGAATATATAGGCTATAATACAGTCTAAAGGTTGGTTTGAAATGGTTACCTGAGTGATTTCCTACCACAGCCATAGGAAATTTTTTGGGTGACAACACTGTGTATGTAAAATTGTTCCTTCTTCATGCTTTTTTGTTGGTTTTTGCATGTAATTCGATTTGCTAGGATCTCTTACGCTCCTAGATATTGTTGTAGATAAAAATTCTCACATGGTATCAAAGCTGAGTGGAGTTGTAGATCAATCTTGAGCATTTGAGATGCATTTTGAGAGATTTTCTAGATAAAATTGAGTGTTTTTTGCAATAACCTTTAACAAAACTCATCAGTAGCACAAGAAGAGACTGAAAAGAACCACATCTTACTTACTCTCTTTAATTTCTTCAAATGGAAGGAAAAAATGGTCATCACATTGAGATCTAAGGGTCTCTAGGGGGTTACCATGGGTAGAGAAGTGGAACCAAACTCTGCAATAGAGAAGTCTAAGTAATTCAATAGACTTGATGAAGCTTATGGACTGATATTCCTAAGTATTTCAAGATAAATCATATTTCATATAGATGGTTTGACAACCCGAAATGATTTATGGGTTAAACTAGAATCAATCTTTGGGAAAATGATGAATTGAGGGGACATCATCTTGAAAACGAGCTCATTTTCCTGAGCTCGACGCATTTTGAAACCATCCAGGATTTCTTCACGAAGTTCAAGTCCCTAGTACTTCAACTGAAGCAATGTGGAATTGAGAAGAAGGAGGACAAGCTATTACTATCCATCCTTTCGAAGTTAGGCCCAGAATTTTCTGTGTTTGAAAGCACCTTCCATTCTGGAAAATTGACACTTCGAAACTAGAAAATGCTAACACTAACCAGCTTCATGGAGACCCTTACCCAAGAGTAGGATAAAATAGTTCGAATGGGAACCATTAAATCTAGAAGAGATCAACATTTTTCCATGAGTGTTTCGAATGCCTCTAAGGGAAAGTAGAAGGAAAATAATTCAAAGCAGTCAGAGAAGAGGAATCTTGATAAACCCAAATCCACTGATGGGGGTTAGAATCCTCCTAAGGATAAGGACAATAAAGGGAAGGAGAAAACCAAATGCACATATTTACACAAGGGATGGAATCTAGAGAGATCCAGCATGAAGAAAAGAATTGATCAAATGGCACAGCTGCTGGAGAAAAATAACATCCTTGTCCCAGCTGGTGGAAGGAAGAAAGATGGCACCTCAACTTCAGACAATAAGGAGAAATTCCATGCCTTGGTAGCAGGTTATTCTAATTCATCAACCTTCATTATTGATTCAGGGGCATCTATAAATATGGATTCCACTAGAGATCTCTTCTCCTCTATGCATTCTAATACGTGCCCAGTTGTTCGAATGGGAGGTGACTCTGAGTTCCAGACCAAAGGAGTTGGTAGGATTGATTTGGAGCATGGATATTTTAGTGATGTTCTCTATGTACCAGAATTGGCTGAAAAGTTTTTATCAATATACCAAATGACCCATGCAGGAGAAGCCAAGAGAGTAAAATTTACTCTTGACTTGGTAGAGATAGCAGAAATCTCCTCCAGCCAAGTTGTGGCAATTGGGTGTGCAAACCACCAAGAAAGGATGTATAAGTCCTCAAATTTTCTTCCTAATTCCATGGGGGAAGTTCTCTTCTCTCATGACAATGAAACCTCCAATATATGGCATGCAATATTTGGACACATGAACTACAAGTGTCTTCAAGCACTGAACAAGGATGATATGGTGGAAGTGATTCCTTCAATTAAATCTTCTAATGGATCTTGCATTGGATGTGTAGTTGGGAAGCATCCATAGCACAACTCTGAGAAGGGGGAGGCAAGGAGAGCCACACAAACAATTGTATTTGTACATTAATACCTCATTGGTACTCTTCCCACAACCTCCTATGGAGGATCAAGGTATGTACTCACCTTTATTAATAACTACTCAGGATTTTGCTAGGTATACTTCCTAAAATTAAAATCTGAAGTATTTGAGAAATTGAAGATTTGGAAGGCCTTAGTGAAGAACCAAAGTGGAAATAGGATAAAAATACTTAGGACTGAAAATGGTAAATAATGTCAATAAAAATATGCATCATGTTTTTTAGGAATGTGGAATTCAAATGAAACATTCAGTCCTCTACACATTGTTACCACCTAAGTTGTACTTATTGGGTTTTTATCAAGTGAGCCTGGTGAACCGGACAATGATAGCTTGTTCAGACTTCATAAGACTTTCAGTATTGCTTCTGGGAAACTTTTTTTTACTATATCACATGTTCATACCCCCTTGGGGGAGTTGTAATAAATGTTCTAGCATGATAGTGTCTATAAAGGAATCGGTCTCTTAGAATTTAATTGCCAATCCGATCAGCCCAGGGTGTTTTTTCCCTTGGTTATTATTGGTTGTTGAATAAACGACTGATAATTTCTGAATTTTTCACTTAATACCTCCAAATTTGGGGTGGTCGGCTTGGCATTTAGGCCTATTGAGGTTATTAGAGTCTATGTGTCAATGTATAAAGATGCTAGGCATTATGGTTGAGTCATATGAACATGTCTAAGTCCTCCTAGGTTTTTAAAATTTTTAATTTGTTTTATTTTTTCAGTGTTTTTTATTAAAATTTAATTTTTCCAAAACTTAGGCTATTTTTGAATAGTTTAATTGGGAAAATTGGTTTTGTAATAAAAGTGGGATCATAAGTCATATTCAGTCATGTAGGTGCTCATTTTCAAGCTAAGAGCACCCAGTAAACCTATATACTCACTTTTTCCTAGTTTTGAGTAATTTTCCATCACTCAAGTCAGAAAGCCCAAAAAAATCAATTATTGACTATTTTAATTAATAAATTGATGAATAATGGAGCAAATCCAAAATCCTAGATCAATGGATTCTCAACCAATTTGATTGAAATCAGTCTCATCGGCACTAGATTGACTGGATCTGACAAATCCTTGACTGAAGGAGGTGATCTGGACAAATCCAGAGTTGAACTCCAGCCTCATTTATGGGGAATTGCACCCTCTCTCTCTCCTCCACACGTGTGGGATCTTCTGGAAGCTCTGTGGTTGATGTGTCAGTCAGTAGGTTGATGTGTCAGCTCAATCAGCCCCCTGATTGACAAGTAGGCTTAGTGGAAGCTTAGTTCAGCTTCAGATCAGGCATTGATGGACTCTCCTTGAGTTGCAGTGGTCTATCTCCTTGGTATTTGCACCCCCTGGGCTGGATCTCCTATTTTTTGTTTAAATAAAGCTCAGACCACCTCTTCCAAGCTAGTTAGAACCATGATTGAGGGGTTGTTTCTATTGTAATGTTGTTATTGTTCATTTGAAATAAAGAGAAGCTTTAGAGGAAAGACAGTGTCATGTCATTGTATGTGTGGATGAGAATTTCCATGTTTTATTGAGGTAACCTATATCTATGTTCATAATTTGCTGATTGTTTGCGGATTAATTGCCAATATTGATAATAAGCTTATTATAATCTTGATAGGAAAGGAGCTTTTCAATAAGTTTATTAGCCATCTCTTTCCTTTGATGCATGTTAGAGATATAGATTCAACATCTTTTATAATTTTATCTGCATGTTATTCTGAATCTCTGTGTATGTATTAACCAGATCTCACAATTATTTTGGCAAATCTTTGGATTCAATTGCAGGTTCCTAGCTTGGAGAGGATCTTGATCTAGTTTGCTTCTTCACACTCTCCAAAACCATTCAAAGGCATAGTCCCTAAAATTTCCACCTAAAATCTCCATGGTGTAATAGAAAAGAAGAGAATATTATGTTCGAAAGTGGCCTTGGGATCATTCAAATCCCCCCTGGGGTCTCCCCTTTGATTGAAATCTTAATATTTTGGGAAAGTTGTAAGATCTTGGTTTCATCCCGTATAAGGACCAAGAGGATTCTGATATTTCAGTTTTGTGATATTGTAACCAATAATAATAGAAGGAAATATTTTTTTAGTAGGATCTTTCTAGCCTGCTCCCCATCCCCCCAAGGGGGATCCGCGTCTATTTCATTTTTTGTATTTTTCCCTTTTTTCTATTCTAGTTTAGTATTGACATGCAGGATTGTATACTTTGACAATATTTTGCATTATTCTATATTTTCAATTCAAAAGTAATCATACTACTTACTCCACGACTTCCTGATAAACCCGCAAGGGGAAAGAGTTGCGTGGTAGGAGTAATTAGAAAACTGGTGTTGTGTATATCTGATTCCATTTTTCATTTATTTTTTTTATAATCATAATAAAATCAACTCCTCCTTGATTCCCCGATTGAGGCCCACTTGGACCGAAAGAGGTTCCTGGAGGGTTTTTATTTTTAATAAGAACACCTCTTTTAAAATTTACTAAAAATAACAAAGACTCTAGTGTGTATGCTCTATACTTGGCTGCGATTCATCCGATCAGTCAAGATGCATCAAAAGCACTTGAGTGACTATATTAATTAGTACTCACCTCCCAAATTGACAAACCATCAGGAGAAAATCCAACGCCTCGAACAAACTGTAAGCGGTGGCAAAATACCCAAAGGAGTGAGAACAATGGGAAAGTGACCTCAAGGCGCCAATTTCTGTCACACCCTGATGGGTGCATTATGAACAATAGTATTTGAGACTCTGTTCCATCCCACAAACACCTTGCAGGTAGCTATGAAAGTTTACTTTTCGACATACTCCAAGTACCCCCCAGGTATATCTGGAGTCCGCTTTTCACCTATTTTGATTCATTCACATTCCACATTAATTTAAAATATACCAAGAGACATTTTCAAAACATTCATTCAAGTGCATGCAAGCACATTATTTTCTTTGTTGACTCCATTTAAGGCACTGGTGATTTATTTGATCATTTATTTCAAATATATATATATATATATATATATATTGAGTGTCATTATTGTGCTTATCTTCTTTAAATCTTGCATCTTGTTATCTTTTGTTTCCACTGGTTAATTTCAAAACTCCTAAAAAACTTAATTAATATAACACCATCACACTAAGTAATTATCCTTATTCATTTAATAGGGTCTACCCCCCTTGGCTTTGTTAGGAGTTAGCTTGAACGGAGGAGTCAAGAACAAGGTGACAGTATTGACTCGAGACATTCCCCTAAGGACACACTGAATGGTTTGAAGATTTCTGCCACATAACCCAGGTGTGTGAAAGGCGGCAACACACACCATAACAAAATGGTGTGGTAGAGAGGAAAAATAGGGCTCTCAAAGAGATGGCCACATGCATGATTGAGGCAAGGGATATAAGTCCCAAACTATGGGCCAAGGATACCAATTGTGCTGCATACAATCAGAAAATGGAATTCCACAAATAACTTAAAGGAAAAAATCCCTACAAGGAATGGTTTGACCATAAACCAAATGTCTCACATTTCAAAAAAATTGGATCAAGAGCATGGGCTCGAACTCCATCAGAAAATCGGAAGGATTTGCAGCCAAATAGAAAGGAATGTATCATGGTTGGTTATGTGAGGACACAAAGTTTTATAATCTCTTTGACACATCCACACTCAATAGTTTCATTGAGAAGAGTGTGCAATTCGAAGAGGAGATCATACCACATTTTGAGCTTGCATGAGGAGAATGCTCTTCTCCCAACACCATGATGAAGTAAGTAATGATTAAAGATCATTTTTTTATGATAATTCTGATAATGGTATGGCTGAAGATGACATTTCTATATATGAATCACCTTCCAGGCCCAAGTGGTCTGAGAAAATCATACAAGCTGTAGGGGAATTGGCAGGAAATCGCCTGGAGCCTAGGAAGACAATATCCCAATTTTGCAATGCTTCCTATGCAAGTGAAATTTATATTTCTTATCATTATTATATGATGATTGGATATGATATACATTCATATCAGGAATATTGTATTTATCCAAGGTGGCAATCAGCAATGCAATATGAATTCAATTCTCTATAAGAGAATGAAACATGGGAATTGGTTCCCCTTCCTCCCAAGAGGAAGCTTGTGCAATGTAAGTGGGTATTTCGAACCAAAATTTTTGTAGATGTTTATGATGGTAAGTACAACGAAAAAATATTTTCTAATGGATACTCTCAATTCCAAGTTATAAACTACACCGATACCTTTGCACAGGTTGCAAACATGGATTCATTTAGACTAGTTTTGGCAATTGCA
>LPNX010098477.1:93276-103520 GCA_001517045.1 Pseudotsuga menziesii | reverse complement strand
TCCTGTGTATGCTTGTGAGAATTCTTAGTAGCAAGATCTATTTCCTGTGCTTCTTTTTAGCATCATTGCACATAGCATTGATCTATTATTTCTACATTTTCAGGTTGAAGAAATCTTTATGGGCTCAAGCAAGCCCCTAGGGCTTGGTATGCAAAAATGGATAGTTTCTTGCTCTCAATTGGTTTCATTTGATGCAAATATGATACAAATGTGTATTTGCAGAAAAAATATGTTATATTTTATGTTATTTTACTATATGTATATTAAATCTTAATTACAAGGATAATAAAAAATTAAATGGGATCAATCAAAGCATCCCTACACAGTGAGTTTGCAATGACAGATCTAGGATTACTAAAACAATTTCTAGGATTGGAAATTGAGCAATCTGAAAGAGGAATCATGATGAGAGAACCTAAGTATGCTTCAAACCTGATAATCAATTTCAATATGGATTATTTTATTTCTTACAATTTCCCTTTTCTTTTTGGCATAAAACTAGGTGAGTTTGGTGATTCTCCTTTGGTTGATTGTACACTGTACATGCAGCTAGTTTGTAGTGTGTTGTACCTTGCACATACCAAAAATGATTTGTATTATGATGTTAGTAATGTATAAAGATATATGAAACAACCACATGAGCTCCATTGGAAGGAATCCAAGAATATTCTTCAATATTTCCAAGGAACAAAGAGTTTTGGGGTACACTATGCAGCTAGTTCTTCACTTGAACTAGTTGGATTTTCTTATTCATATTGGGTTGGAGATCCCACTGAAAGAAAGTACAATTCAGGTTTTGTTTTCATCTGAAGGTCCTATTTTCTGGTATATTAATAAACAACACAAAATATCTCTTTCTTCAGTAGAGGCTGAATACAGGGGAGCAGTGAATGCAGCCAGACATTGTTTATGGTTGCAAGGAATTCTTCAAGAGTTTGGTGTTGCATTTGATTCTCCTACTAACATTTGGGTGCATAATCAAAGTTCCAAAAAGATATATAATGATCCATTTCAGAGGTAGAGAAAAAAGAACATATATATCCATATGCACTACATCCGGGGCTCAATGCATGACATGGTTATTTCCTTGTAGTATTTCCCATCCACTGAGCAAACTGCTAACATATCCACCAAGGATTTCACTGAGAAAACCTTCACATACTTGAGATAATTGATTGGAGTGAGTGATGGATGGTGATTGTATCCATTCACTTATAGTTTTTCAGCCCCATTTCCATTTTATATGGGAGGTTTATCCCATGAGGTTTTCCTCTTTTCCTCATTTTTACATGGACAAATAAATTTATGTTTGTATTGATGTGACTTGAGCCTTTGTTGCCAAGGAATACCATAAAATTTTGATGAGTTGCACTAAGTTATGGTTAAGGTAGGGTGTTAGAACAGTAATCAACCACTTTACCTTAATCAATTTTATTTGCATTTATGCAATTATATGCTATGGTTTGGACTTAGGGAAGTTAATCTAGCATAATAACCATATATTTTGATGCTTTCACACCTACAGGAACACTCCACATTAGTAAAACTCCACATGCATTCCCTTATTTATGACATATGTAATCCCATTCCTTTATTTGAGGAATTGTGGTTGACTAGGAGCACTATGGGTGGTTTTAGCCCATTTTTGGACTGTTGGAGCATTTAATTCCCACCCTGAGCTTCCCACTCACCTTATTCTACACACACACTCATGCCAATGAGTCATAATTTATCCAGTACACTTCATCCACATCCACACCACAATTCATGACAATTTGGGTTGAGTTGCAATGATTTTGGCCCACCTAGGGGGGATTGAGGCTAATTTGGAAAATTTCACATGTACACTCAGATTTGGCTTCCTAAGCCTCTCAAACTGAACTAGATGTAATATAAACCTGTTATAAACATATTCACATGTTATACAGTCAAATAATATCTAGTTTTTGTTCACAATGTGTATGTAAAATTGTCCCTTCTTCATGTTTTTTTGTTGGTTTTTCATGTAATTTGATTTGTGAAGATATATTAGAATCCTATATATTGTTGTAGATAAAAATTCTCACAATTTATGAGCTTGAACCACCATATTTATTCCTTATTCCTTCTGGTAGGGGGGGTGTTTTTCTTCTCAAGCATCTGCACCATCATGTCAATGGTATTCTTCATGCAATCACTATGTGTATACCACCCCTTGTGACACTAATTGAATTTGGTGTTCTCTTGCTTCTTCTTGTCTTTGTCCTTTCTAGGATTCAAAACCCCATCTAAATATTTGGGCTTCTTGTGCTTCTTTGAATCTCTAGCTTTTTTCTTGCCTTTAGCTGGATTTGAAAGTCCTCCAGTAAGGGATTTATCCTTGCTGGATTTGATGGTACCCATTTTTGCCAGATTGTATTTATCTTGAGTCAGTGACTCCATGAAGTCTTCTAATGATGGCATCCTCTAATTTCGATATGTGAGTGTTAGTAGATAAATCTACTCAAGCAGGCTCAAGCCAGATCTCCCCATTCCAAGTGGATCTAGAACAAATGAAGTACACAATACAACCTACTTCCCTATATCAAATAGAAATGAAATTCAAAATATAGATCACTTACCTGAGGTCTGTAAATCCTCTTCTCTCTTTATTGATCCAAGCACCAAAGCCTTCAGATATTGAGCTGCAAAACCCTATAGATAAAGTGGAAACAAGAAAACAATACATGTGTATCCAAAGATGAATTAATCTAAGATAACAGTTAAGGAAGAAATATCTAAACATTATCAATAGAATAACATTTATGGAAAGAGTTTTGTAGTACTTCAATCAAGGAGATACATATAATTATTTAAGGAAAGAACATCACAACCTAGCCTTAACGCTGCAATATTCCATCCAACAATCCAATCCAAGCCTCCAAAGAGTGATGGTAAGCCTCCCAAAGGATGATAGGGATCACCTAGAAATTCCACCAACATAAGAGTACCATAGTCCTTCCTCCCTTCACAATGGAGAGAGGGTTCAATTTACAAGGCTAAAGGGACAGAGTAGGTTGAGTATTAGGAGGAGGGGTCTAAGGGGTCCTCCCCATAGATTAGGGAACTATTGCACATAAAATATCCATTGATGCTTAAGCACCCTCAAGAGAACTTCTCCAAATATTCTTATGTATTTTTTTCCCAATGTTGAGTGGGTTGGTGCACTTTCTTCCTTATGACAGAGCGTTGATGACTTTTGTCCATTGACACCAGGTGCCACCAGCTCCTTTACCCTATTCACAAGGAGTGTCGGTGTCTTTACCCTCTATACAAAAAGCACCGACAAATTTAAAATGGGAAAAAAGGAAGATTTGATAAGCTTCCATACGAAATCACTTGTGGATGTGGTTCCTATTAGTTAGGGAGAGGTGGAACTCAACCTCCTTACCCATAGGGATCATCCCCTATTCATTTACTAAAGAATAATATCCCATGTGGACCTTCCTTGGCCTATAATAGAAGCCTTCATGAAGGGAGTGAGAGGAAACCAAGAAGAGCATCCTTATGCTATTGGATTGAAGTTTGTTATTGAGGAAAAGTTGAGTGAGTTTGTGTGTAAAGAGCTTTGTGTGAGTGTGGAGTGTTATGAGAGTGTTGTAGGACCATTGTGCAAGACAAATCTGGAAACATCAAGGATTTTGTTGTAGCTTTACCTTCTTATTTCATTGATAAAAAAGTGTTCCCCTTTCTCATATTTTATTTGTGTTAATATCGATTAAATATTGTTAGATTCCTTGATCACTAGCATAGATTGTTAATCTGTTTGGTTACTCTCATCTTGTTATCTTCTTTTCTTGATGCTTCTTTACAGGTGTTGTAGGTCACATGAAGAGCAGTGGAACAAGGACTAAATATCATAGATATGAGGTATAAGAGTGATTTCATTAGTATATTAACCATCTAGGGAAAGGATATACTATTGTGGTTTTTTGTTCTATACTTGTACCATATAGGATAGAGGAACAAGTAGTGTACGCACCAGTTGTATAATTACTACAAAAAAAATTGGTCACCATACTAGGGAGAGATTGATCTAGTTAGATCTGGGGTAGATCCAGTCATATCTAAAGAAGATCAAGTTAGTTCTATAATTTTTGGTAACATTCTCACTTGTAAGATTTTTAGTCTCTTTCTTAACTCATTTGGATTATTAAGGTGAGTAATCCACCTTACTTTTTCATCAATTTTCCCGTGTTTGAAGTTTTTGTTTACTCCTGTATTAGTCCAGCTCAGTCCTTTTGGTTTCTTGGTAGGTGATTGGCTTCTTTCCACTTGTGAATCTTTCAGTGAACCTATGCATATTTGACAGAGCGTCATCTCTCTCTAGCACCTTTTGCACCTTGGAACTAAGCACCACTAGTGCCTTTATCCATATGACATAGAGCTTCGTTGGTGCCTCTACTCAGTGAACACAGTGCGGCATCCACCTACTAGAACTCTGGTGCAACTATACACATTGCACTGAGGCAAGTACAACAGTGCCTTAGAGCACATATTTTCAAAAAAATATATTCTTTGAAGGTTTTTGTGTGATTTTCTTGTTGTCTTCTTTATGGATATGAGATTTTGGTAGCTTGATCTTGTATTTTGAGTTCATATTTAAGACCTTTCATCAATAGGAAATTTGTAGTGAAAAGGAATTGTGTTCGATTTACAGTTTTGGATGCATGACTTGCCTAGCCCATTCTCTGAAAATCTTATTGTGAAGAAAGAATATTTGTAGCCTCTTTGGAATTAGTTTATTTTAGTTGTTTTATGCTCTTTATTTTTCAAAATCATATCAAAAATTAAAAAGAAGTTAGCTAGCTTGTTTTGTTTGCACGAGTACATAGGAAAATATTTCTTTATGAGTGTTTAGGAAAATTTCATTTCTGGTTAGCATGACTACTTAGGAAAGTATATCTTTATGACTTTGATTGAGAAAGTTTAGTTTTAATAGACATTAGAGGCTATCCTTCCTTTCTCATTTAAGAGATTAGATAGTTGTAATGGTGAAGAGCTTGTGTGTTTGAAAATATTATCGTAGATCTTGAAGTTTGGTTTGTTGAAAGTAGCATGGATTTTTGTTTTTGAAAGAAAAACATTTCTCGTCTACTATAGTTAGCTTTCATCTAAGAAAAGGATTTGCATGGAATATATATCTTAAATTTCCTTCTTGATATACACCTCACAAACATTCACTGGCCATCAAGATAAAATAAACACTAGCTTAGATTAAATTTTTTTAGTAATTTGAGTAATACGGTAGAGACATGTTTCAATGTCTTAAAACATAGGAGTTGTCATTTTATGCCTGCACTATATCCGAGGAACTGTGTGGTTCTTCCACGTACCATCAGTATATAGAATGAACTTTCATGTACCCTAGAGGTATATAGAAAGTTACTTGACATACTCAATTGTATATCAGAAGGAACCTTTCGTATAGTTGTGTATTAGACAACACTAATATGGATTTGAGCTCCAACGTACCTTCCATATATCAGGAGACCCCTCTAGGATACCTTAACCAATTGATAATATCCATTTTGAAATCTTTTTGGAGAAATACACCAAGAATAGCACTCAGGAAGATACTACACACGTCTCATATAGGTAGTTGGGTGTTTAGGAAAGGGTATGGTCCGAATCCTCTGTGTCATGTTTCATTATTGGACCATGTAGTATATCACGAGTTGTGACAACTTGAAACTCCTAGTGAGTAACTGACTATCATAAGCCCATCCTGTCATTTAACTTTTCTTGTGGAATTATCTTGTGTAGGTTTGTTTGTGTGTGTTTTCTTCTTTGTCTAGAAATCTAGGGTATAAAACCTTAGTCAGCACTATGGATGACTTACCTATAAGTCATTCTCATAGATTGCAGGGTTTACCACTTGACTCTCCTCCTTTCATGGAAGGAAATGAAGGTGAAACCATGGATAGATCAAATTTTGTTGATTCTCATATAGAAGATGTTCCAGTTATTCAAACTAGGGAAGAATTATGTAGTTATGATAATCCTTTGGTCCAACAGCCTCATATGATTGTTTCAACCTTTCATTTTCCAATGGAAGTTCAACTTGGTTCATCCAATTGGGTATTCAATCACCCATTAGATGACACTGTAGGGACATAATTTGGTCCAAATTCTCCCTTTTGGAAAACCTCCCTAGGGCAAGCCATTTATGAGTATGGAACTACTACAACTGAACTGGAGCCATACGTACTTTCACCTATGAGGAAATTCATTAGATATTCTGCACCAAATGCAGAATTCTTCTAAAAATCTATTGAACGCATATGTAATATGGGTGAAAACATAAGAAGGAGAATTTTTTCCCAACTTCCCCACCTTTCAAGAAAAACCCCACTTGGATATCATGCCCTTTCACCACCTCAAGTAGCTCCTGTCTTAGGGTCATTGGCCCAAAACATGGTTACTCAAGATCTAGGTCAATCCTCCACCCCCATCTCGCCTAGTCAAAACTCTCCATCAGTTTCTACTTCCTCGATAGTTTCTACACCTAAGGGACGTTCCCCAGCTCAATTTCCTTTACCTGTCAAGGGAACCATTTCTATTATGGAGAAGAAATTATCAATGAGGCCACAAACAGTAAATACCCCTCCTCCTAATACAAACATAGTTGTACCCTCTTATGTCCAGGGAGGACCTTCATGGGTCCAACCTGCTGTTAGTCCACTTTCTTGGGGATATAATTACCTTGGGAATAAACCACCTATAGTTCATCAAGTTTATAAAACACCACCATCAGGGGTTATTTATCCTGGAATTCCTTACCCCAGGAATGCTTATATCCCTTGGGGGAAACCTAATTGGTCTAATGTACCATCCTATGGAGGAGACTTTGTAAACACTGCTGGAGTTTTTAGAGGTCCACCCAGAGGCCCACCACCTAGAGGACCTGGAAGACCTGGTGGACCATCTCAAGGCCCACCGTATGGAGGTCCACCACCTGGAGGACCACCACCACCACCTAGAGGACCACCACTACCTGGAGGCCCACCCCCTGGAGACCCACCTCCCTCAGGTATCCCATCGCCTAGCATACATTCTAGTGGATCTTTTGGAAACTAACAACCCAACCAACCCGCAATGGGAATTTCATCTATGCCTATATATCAATCTTTGTATGGTCCTACTAGTCTGTAGATGCCATACTAGTATTACTAGTATCCTCAACCTAATCAACAATTTCCATTGTTGGCTACGTTATATCTGCTAGATTTTTCTAGAATGATCAACAATTTGATACATCGTGATCCCTCATGGACTTAAATATCAGTTATGCTACCCTCAGACATACCTAAATTTGACGATAAACCTAGTGAGGATTGTTGACACAAAACCAGTCAATAGGGGTTCACTCTCTTTTGACACCCAAACCACCGCAATCTCCATAAGCACCGATCCAGAAAGGTTTTACCTCATTTGGAAACACCTGCAAAGCATATTTAGTCTCACCTGAGATGTTCAAGGGAGAGATGTCGAAACCAAGTTTCCGCAGTATGAAGGAGGACCATGTGCATCTACTTAGTGACTTAGCGCAGCCTTAATCCACATATCTAATCATTCAGGTTATGCATTTAACATAATTACATTATCATTCATTATATCGCATTAACATAACTAAATCTCAACAAAATATCGATGTGCAGACAGATCTACCAGAATATCATTATCTAAAACAAAGAAACATCACATCACTCACATATCCATATCACTGATACACACTGCATTCACATTTGGATCACAGAAAACAGGAAGAGACATAATATTTTTTCTCAATCTCTATCATGTCATATTAGCCTTTGCACAAAGAAAAGATTCTCCAAAATAGTTCCTCCGTCACATGTTCAGATTCAATATCGAGCATACTAAGAACCTTTACACTTGTAATTCTACATCTACTTATAGGCTTGTGCCTTTACATTCATGGTCCACTTATCCAACTTTCTAACTACTTCTTAACAGTAACTACAAAACGATGACCACAATCCACATAATGTGGTCCAAAACTACAAAATATGACCAAAATACATGAAATAACATTAATCCTGACCTACATGTCATTTTCCACCTTGTGAGACATATTTGACCTTGCGCAGCATCGGTGATGCTGCACAGCTAACTTATCCAAAAAATTCCTGCCAACACTCCCCCAACACAACCTTGTGGCTCGCCCTCAAGCCACATCAGCTGGAAGGTGTATTCATTGATATTTTTCTTGAAATCCTTGTACTTGGGTGATACCTTTGACCTACTCTCTAATTTTTGCAGCAGTCTCCTGGATCTCTATCAAGTTGTGTTGTAATGGGTGATCAACAATATTAGCAGTGGCATCCTTCTTTCCCTCCTGAACAACCTGCAGTGTAGAAACTGCTTTAACTGTAAGCTGCGCTCCAATTTCTTGGAACTCATCTAATTATGTGTTGCGCTTCTGTTGAAGTTACCTTGATTTTGCAATGCATTGTTATAAATATGTCATCTCTACAAACTTTGTGATCTAAAAATGTTGGGGCGCGGACCTTGAAGGTCCTTAATTTTGGCAACTCCGTGGTTTTGGTGCGAAGCTTGTAAGTGGAGTTGCGGTTCAAAATAGTCTTAGGGGTGTCGGGGTTGGGTCGAAACCCCTCTTTTTGTAATTAACCCATGGTTTAAACTCATGGTTTTTAAGCCCATGGTTTAAACACATGGTATTGTAATAGTGCACTTGTATAAATAGGAACTTATGTAAAGGAGAAAAGAGCTTTTTCGAAGGTTCTGGTATGATGATAATTTGATGTGAAGAAGCTAAAACCTATTTTTTAGTTTAAGGTTAAGTCCCAGCTGTGTGCGTGGATGACCTCTGCAGCTGAGTGTGCATAGGTTTTTGTAAGGAAGGATCTGCAGCTGAGTGCGCAGATCGGAGAAAGGTTATGCAGCTAAGTGCGCAATTTTGGGATTATTGAGAAGATCTGGAGCTGAGTGCGTAGATCAGAACTGTTGTTTTGTAAAGAGTTGAATAAAAAGCAGTTCTATGGACGTAGCCCCTACACTGGGGGTGAACCATGTATATCTTGTGTTGTGGTGGTTCTTGTTTGTTTTGTTCTTGTTTTGTTTTTATGCATTTGATAAGTAGGTGAATGTTAAGTAAGATATATTGTTAAGTATTAACTTTGATGTGAATTCGCAGTTAAGGGTTAAGAAATTAACTGTCTATTTATCTAAACTGCGAAGATAATTAAGTGACTGTCGAAGCTCTGTGTTGTATGATTAATATTTGTTAAGGATAAAGGTACAGTAATATCCCTCTTTTTCCTACAGAAACCTAATTCTACGGCACCCCATAGTTGTTTTGGGTGAGACTGCAACCTGTTCACAGGTTGTTGCTGAAAGGGCCAACACTGTGGGTCTTTTGTTGGTTAAAATAATAGTATAAGAACCCGGGTCTGCCCTAAGTGCCAACAAATTGGTTTCGTTGCCGAGACCCCCGGTATCTTCTCAAGAGGGATCTACGTCGTACCTGGATGGATATGTTTTGGAGGACCTCAATAAAAGAAATCGGTGACTGGGTTGAGGACACCTATCTAAAATTTGTGGAACAAGAAAATAAGGATCCTCGTCGTAGCTCAGACAACTTCTTGCAAAGGTACGTTTTTTCTGATATTTATGAAATTTTCTTTGGCAGTATCCACATAGAATTGCACCAGTGGTTATCCAGGTTGACAGAACGAAGGACAAAATTCCAAGAAGATCAGTCTCCTACCTAGACACTAGAAAGAATTAACCTATTGGAAAGAGTGAACAACGCAGTATCTAGAGCTGTTGACTTCTGGACAACGCGAACCCTTGAAGCATTTATGACGGAGTTAGCCATCGACACACATACTTCTTTCAGTGAAGCAGAAAGACAGTTCTTCAAAGGACCAAGGGGTAAGTACCTGAATTCACTTAGTCTAAAAATTAAAATGCTGTTGGCTGAAAAAAGCATATTGCTTATTGAATCAGATTGCTAGATTTAGTGCTACTAACCTATGTTTGAAAGTGAAAGTGACTTCGACGAGCAAAGTGGTTCGCTTTTAAGTGGTAAAATATACAAGAGAAATTTTGGATACTTTACCCTAGGCCATCATACCGGTTATACCCCTTTAAGCCCAGAAGAGTATGAATATGAAGAAACCCCTTTTGTTAGAAACCCTCCTATAACTCCGCAGCGAAGATCTGTTATCCCTGAGAACCCG
>LPNX010098477.1:77270-93174 GCA_001517045.1 Pseudotsuga menziesii | reverse complement strand
CCCCCCCCCTCGATCCACTATGGCCCATGTAAATGATGATATCAAGCTCTTAGTCTTCAAAGGAACTGGATCAGAGGATCTAGAGCCGTTTTGGTTCTTATGCAAAGCTGTTTGGACTACTAAGAATATTATGGATCAGAATACAAGAACTATGTAGTTGGTCACCTCTTTCAGAGACCAAGCTTTGACCTAGTTTATGAAGTTTTCCAGTACGCAGAACTATGTCTTGGCCGATATTAAAAAAGCAATGATTAAAGAATTTAAGAAGCCTAAATAAGAGTCACAGTCTATAACTGAACTAAAGGAAATTCAGCAGAAGCGAGGTGAATCAGTTTGGGACTTTGATTAGAGGTTCAAGGTTCTGCTGGATCAAGTTAGTTTCACTATTGGACCAGAACAACATAAAGAATGGTTCATTTCCACACTGTTGCCGTATATCAAGACTCTACTCATGCAACATAAGGTTGTTGATCAGCAAGAGGTGTTGGAAATTGCTATGAAGCTCAAAACAGCTCCTGTCGGAGATAACTCTGGAATAGCCCAAATACAAGCACAGTTAGCAGAAATGGATTTGGAGCTTTGTGACATGAAGAAAGGGAAATCTACTCACAAAGAGGTTTAGTGTACATGATGTAAGGTAGAAGGTCATGACAAAGAATAGTGCCCTGCAATAAGAAATTATTTGAATACTGGTGCACCAAACCCGTTTAACCCTACTGTCCTATATTGTGAGATCTATAGAACAATTGGTCAGCATCGACCTGAATATTGCTACCTGCTGCAGAGATATTTTCAAGTTCCTAAGAATCCCTACTGCAAGTTCTATAAGTTAGTTGGACACAATGAAGACGAATGTCGCAGCTTTGATCTCATGAGAGAGTGAACCTATGATGCTTATAGGGTACAACTTGATGCACAAGGAAATGATGGATATGGTTACCAAGGTAACACATCAGGTCGAGGTAATTTCAGAGGTCGAGGTCGTGGTGGTATGCCTGGAAGAGGTCGAGGCCAGGTTATTTGTTATAACTGCAATTAGGCAGGACATGTATCTAGAGACTGTCAGAACCCAACTACGACATGTCGATATTGCAGAGTAGTCGATCATGTGATTGAGCAATGTCCACAGTTGATAGCTAAGATACAAGAAATAAATGGCGCTCCTACTCAGAATGTTCAGATGATTACTGTAGAGAAAAGACCTGTCCCAGCCGTTAATGTTGTTACAAGGAGTGGAGCTACGACACAAGTGCAGAATAAGGAGAAACAACCTGACGAGGCTTGGGTCCACAAGACCCCAGGAAAAATTCCCATCTTCGATGTTGGAAGAGAAAAAGGAACATTTATGGAAGCCAAAAAATAATTGGCTTATTCAAGAACATCAGTAGCAACTACGCAATAGCGTCAACAGCAGTTACAGTCTCAAGAAGCTTTGCCAGCTCAAGTAAGTACACTAACATCATTTTTACAGAGTTGTATGAAGTTATTAAGAAATCAGAATGCTTTGAATGAGTTACATAAAGTAATTTCATCTTGCGAACCTCAACGAAGCTCTAATAGAGAAAAAAATGTTAATAGAGTTAGAAGGACTAGAAGAGAAATGAGATTGCATGCTCAGATAAAAGATTATGACATGAATGATATTATTTTAGACCTAGGATCAGAAGTGAATGTCCTAACTAGGTAGACATGGGAACAAATGGGAAGGCCTACGCTTGAATGGTCCCCTATACAGCTGAGATTAGCTAATCAACAGAAGATTGTTCCCTTGGGAAGATTACCTAGTGTACTAGTGGACATTGATGGAGTCAATACCTTAGCAGATTTTGAAGTCATTGAAATAATTGATGATAGCAACCCCTATCCAGCATTACTAGGAATTGAATGGGCAATAGAAAATGATGTAGTAATAAACCTTAAGAACAGACAGATGAATTTTGAAGGAAAAGGCTTGAAAGTCATAGTGCCGTTGGACCCTTCTCAAGGAGAAAGGTATACAGATCCAGTCAGAGATGAAGATCAGGATGTTTTAGATCATATTTACAACATCACAGCTAAAGAAGAATATTATGTTAACCCTAATACTGAAGGTATAATGGATTGGTAGTGTGACAGTTCTTGCATGATTGATTCAGACAAAGGCCTAGAGAATTGGCAGAATAGAATTTATGAATTACATGGACACCGATGTGCAAGAATTACTGAGTCTATCAGATGGGTTGGCTCACAGACAAATATCTTTCCTACTTTTGATGGCTTGACAGACCCAAAATATTTTATTGTACAATTCTCAGAGCAAGTACTAGATTCACAGAAAATGGAGACTCTAGATTCAGCATTCAGAGCCGTAGCTGCTAGATGGTGGAATGGTCATAAAAAGTATATTCATAGTTGGAGAGCTTGTCAAAATCTTCTTCGCCTGAGATTCATGGATCGACCTCAGGAGGTGTGAAGCATATTTAATGGTAAGACTAGCCCTCAGGAACATTTGGAGCAGTGTTATGAATCATGGAAGCATGTAACTTGTGAAGAATGGGTACATAGGTTTGTACACACTCTGGAACCTGTAGCAAAGAACTGGTATGTGGAGGTTGAGCTTCGCCATGGTACTGTAAGTTGGGATAACCTTGTTGATAGTTTTTTTCTTACATTTTCTATTAATGAGGATTTCCCTGTTTTGGATGCAGCTATTAGGTTGATCCATACTAACGTGTTTGATGATAAAGAAATAGCTGAGCACCAAATTGATTGGAAGGAACAAGAAGCTAATGCAGTAGAATGTTATAACCTCACCATTGATGAAGACGATGACCCACACAAAATTAATATTCCTGAGTTAGAAGGACACTACAAAGTACATGGACCAGCAGTCGAAGCACCTGAAGTAACTCAGCCCTTGAAAACAAGGAAAGTAAACATTAGATCAAAAGAAATGCCTAAGTACGCTACCATTGGAGATTATTGGGACGAAGAAATGGTAAGCAAAGTGACTGAACTTATCCATGAGTATCAGGACTTATTTCCGACGAAGTTCTCAGAAATGAAAGGTATCCTTGGTGATATAGGAGTGATAAAAATCCATTTGAAAGCTAATGTGAAGCCTGTGAAGCAACACCCTTATAGGATGAATCCTAAGTATAAATACAAAGTCGGGATGGAGTTAGATAAGATGCTCGCTATAGGAATCATTGAGCCTATCAAAGAAATTCTGATGTGGTGTCAGGATGTGTCGAAGGTATGTACTGTGTCGAAGGTCCTTATTGTGGCGAAGCTGAAGTTAGTGGTTGTGCCGAAGAAGAAAGGTGTGTCGAAGCTTAAAATCCGACCGTTGGAAAAAATCATATTTGGCAGCGTCGGTACGTTAACGGAATTAACTTCCTGTAATGATGAGATTTTAAGGAATCTAGCACCGTTTGGACAAGATCTATAGCTGCTCTATCAGATTTGGTGTCTTCAATGCACAGTTATGGAAAATTTGGTCGTTGAATTCTATAAGAAGACACACAGGCCTGCGAAGTTCGCATTACACATTTTCTTGAGTTTTACAGTTGAGTCCATGTCAGCTGATCGTGAAGTCCAGGAATTGTTGAGCGAATTCAGAGAGAGGGGTCTACAGAACCTTATGAGAAATACACTTGCATCTACACCTCGCGAAGAGACTCCCACAGCGCCGAGTCAACCAATGTAGACACTATCAAACAGGAATAAGTTTAGGGCAGAAGTTCATTCTAAAAGGAATGAAGAAAGGAACCAGCCATCAGGAAAGACACCAGAGGATCCCGTGATGAATCCTCCTGGAGAATTCGAAGACCTTGGTGAGGATGAGAACGTTGCACCATAGTGTCCACCATATATTCCACCTGTGCGACTAGGAGTTCAGCCACCTCAACGGACAACCAAGTTTACATTACACACCCCTTCGCTGCCACAGGGTGTGCAGCTAGTTGGAACAATGACAGGAAAAATAGACCAGCTGAAGCATGCAGACCACGATACAAATGATCGTGGGAAGTTTCCACAGTTTGCACCAGGGAAATACTTGCACTCTGTCCATTATCTGGAGACCAGTACGATGATACTGGAAGTAAAACAGTGGGCCACTGGCTTGGAGCAAGCTGGCTTGTTGAAGATGCTGAATGTTCCCCACTTCGGTCGCAGCATGTCGGTTACCATAGTGATCAAGCAGCTATTGGAATTGGTGCATGATGGGAACCTATGGATAGGAAGCTAGAGAATTCATATTGATGGAGAACTGATCCATAAGATTACAAGATTGCCAAAGGAAGGGCCTGATCCTAGCATTGAGTTCATCGAAAAGCATGAAGAAACAAAGCTGGTGCAGCACATGAAGGACTGCTTTGTCCTGACGAAAGGAAAGCGAGGGTATCAAACCTCGACAGTCCAACACCAGAACATTCACTTCGTCGCAGAGCTCCTAGCATGCAAAGTAATGCAGAAGTGTAGACCAAATGAAGTACCTGCCCCCATTGTCAGTATTGCTACGAACTATGCCGAACGCTACAGTTACAAATGGGCAGAGTACATTTCCAAGGAGTTCCTCAAAGATGTATGTGATGCATAGGAGAAAGGTAGATCCTTTCATTACTCATGGTTGTTAGTGCTTATTGCACTGGTAGGATGGAGAGAACCTACTGAGGCACAGTTTGTTGATGTGCCTTCGGAGATGCCTGGTGCAGCAAGGTATGCATCTCTATGGGTGTCACAGGATAAATCCTTACAGCAGATGATGAACTACATGTTCGTCTTTTATTTGATGAGTATTTCATATGATATATTGAAGACACCATGGCTCAGTAATGAGCTATTTTCTTAGTATGCGGGAGTGTCTAATTTCAGAGCTGACATGCATCATGTCTTCATCCAGGCCTGCACAGATAACAAGCATAAATGGTCGAAGTTGCCATACGTGGTGAACAAGGAAGACATCCTTGCAGTAGTTAAGTAGTGGCTGGCTGAATGGATGAAGTACGTAAGAACAAGGCCGAGCATACCAATTCCCCCAGTAACAAATGTGGGCGTAGGTCCTAGTCAGGCACCGCAAAATGACCCACTCGAAGAAAGCGACAAACAATATGAGTCAGATTAGAGCAGAGATGACTAGGGTGGAGATGATGGAGCTGATGAAGAAGAAGAAGAATCAGTCAAAACCATTTTAGACCCCAATCACCCAGATAAGCGGAAGTCTCCCAAAGCAGAGGAAGTGACGAAGCCTTCGTCGAGAAAGAAAGCTAAGGCATCGAAGGGCAAGAATATTGTTGAAGAGCCCGCTGTGATGATTGAAGAGCTTGATCAAGCTCTAACAAAGTCTACAGAAGTCTTAATCAGCAAATGGTTAGAGTTTGCAGCTACGCACCTTGATGCACTCTCGGCTGTAGCGCAGTGAATTATAGAATTTAAGGCGTTAGCAAAAAGATCAGAAATTGGCGCTGTAGCAAGCAGTGTCCCAGCAAGCGCTCAGCCAGATACTCAACAATGGCTAGCCAGAAACAACAGAGGACAGGTCCCAAGTGCGTCCCTCATAATAACTGACGCAGCCTCTCGATCATAGATGAGTATGACTATTGAGATAGACTACGCCAAGTTGTCTATGCCGGAACTGCATCTGTGTCAATTGGCAATTATGAACGAGATCCGAGAGCATGACAGCTACTCACATAGGTAGTTGGAAAATTCCATGAAGTAGAGTGAGAGCCTCGCAGCGAAGTTGGAAGAAGCTGAATAGAAGAAGAGGGAAGTATAAATCAAGCAGGCTACACTGGAGTGAGAATTGGATGAGGCATGTCGAAGTCTCCCCGAATTCGACATGCAGACTGAAGAAGAACCAGAGCAGAGGCTCGCCAAGTTGAAAGACTATGCACAATAGTCTCGAAGCCTGATAGAGAAGATGAAAGAAGAGCATGAGGCTCATATTGCGGAGCTTCAACTTCGCATTATTCCTAAGAGTCCACCAAAGGTCAGGGAACAGTGTCGCAGGGATACTCAGGCCTCAGCTACGAAGATCTCAGATCTTGTGAGCAGTGCATCAAAGCTGCTAGATGAAAGCATTGAGGCCTAGGAAAACTTGTAGGACCACATAGAAGTAGAAAAGCTGTAAGAAACTATCAAGCAGTGACAGACAGAGCTGGATGCGGTCAAAGTGGAAATCAAGACATTGCCTCCCATGCAGAAGATGCTTAAGGTGAAGTAGAGCAATGAGCTCCAACAAGAAATTGAGTCTTACAGAAGGAAAGAAGCGTTGTTGGTGAACTTTGTGTAGCCTCTCATTAACGAGGCATTGGAGTTGAGCACTGCTGTGGACAACCAGCTCAAAGTTTTGAAGGAGTATGATGCATTCGCACAGGAAAAGGCCAGCGAAGCATCGTCAACAACATTGTAGGAGATCGTGGAGAAGGAGCAAGCAGTCGAAGATATCATGCGCAGCCTCAACAAGCAGTTCACTATCTTCGCCAACAAGATTCTCCAACCAAAAAAGTAGCAGAGTGCCCCAAGACGGGACACTGGTGAGTCTTAGGGGCCTGTTGGGGCACGGACCTTGAAGGTCCTTAATTTTGGTAACTCTGCGGTTTTGGTGCGAAGCTTGTAAGCGGAGTTGCGGTTCAAAATAGTCTTAGGGGTGTCGGGGTTGGGTTGAAACCCCTATTTTTGTAATTAACCCATGGTTTAAACTCATGGTTTTTAAGCCCATGGTTTAAACACATGGTATTGTAATAGTGCACTTGTATAAATAGGCACTTATGTAAAGCAGAAAAGAGCTTTTTCGAAGGTTCTGGTATGATGATAATTTGATGCGAAGAAGCTAACGCCTATTTTTGGGTTTAAGGTTAAGTCCCAGCTGTGTACGTGGATGACCTCTGGAGCTGAGTGCGTAGAGGGTTTTGTAAGAAAGGATCTGTAGCTGAGTGCACAAATTAGAGAAAGGTTCTGCAACTAAGTGTGCAGTTTTGGGATTATTGAGAAGATATGCAGCTGAATGCGTAGAGATCTGCAGCTGAGTCCGCAGATCAGAACTGTTGTTTTGTAAAGAGTTGAATAAAACGTAGTTCTGTGGACATAGCCCCTACACTGGGGGTGAGCCATGTATATCTTGTGTTGTGGTGGTTCTTGTTTGTTTTGTTCTTGTTTTGTTTTTATGCATTTGATAAGTAGGTGAATGTTAAGTAAGATATATTGTTAAGTATTAACTTCGCTGTGAATTCCCAGTTAAGGGTTAAGCAAGTAACTGTCTGTTTATCTAAACTGCAAAGCTAATTAAGTGACTGTCGAAGGTCTATGTTGTATGATTAATATTTGTTAAGGATAAAGGTATAGTAATATCCCTCTTTTTCCTACAAAAACCTGATTTTGTGGCACCCCATAGTTGTTTCGGGTGAGACTACAACCTGTTCGTAGGTTGTTGCCAAAAGGGCCAACACTGTGGGTCTTTTTGTTGGTTAAAATAATAGTATAAGAACCTGGGTCTGCCCTAAGTGCCAACAAAAAAATTGGGTGAAGTGATCTAAGTGACGTCTTTGATGTTTCCAGCTGCCCCTTGGCCTCCTGCAACTACGTGGTCAGTTGCGCCAATTGCTCATCCTGGGCTAAAATGCCCCAAAATTATGTAGTCGCCTCAATTACTTTCTTCACCTCTTGGTCCATCTCCTCTAGATGTGTCACCAAATCCTCCATGGTGCTTTTCCTTTCTACTATTGTTCTGGCGGTGTGCCTAGATGTACTAGTTCCTACAATTCTGCATTGTCATGCTGCAACTGTGCAATGATAGCCCCAACTCACGCTTCTTTCGCCACTGCCTCCAGCTCCAATGTTCTCTCGAATACGTGCTGACATGTATCCGAAACTACTTCTTCCAATCATGCTCTGATGTCCCAGAGATGCACTTTCTCAACCACAAGTCGATCCTACTCCTTTTCCAACTTCTCTATTGCCTTAGCATTCTCCAAAATCAGTCGCTCTTGTTCCTTCTTCAATGGTTCAATATCTTTCCACTCTTTCTCTTTATCTTGCGATCTCAAGAATTGATTTCTGATACTTTTTTCTCTATATACCAAATCATGATTGGAGACCATCTTCATATGCACCAACGTCTGTGTGGAAAACACATTGATGTCTATGGAAAAATCTTGTAACTGCTGCAGGGAGGCACTGAGATCCTCATTGTTGGTCTCGATCGCACGCATCATAATTCACACCTTTTGAATCTGTGTCCTAGTGTTGATCGAGCCAAGGTTCTACATAGTTGGAGCCTTTGGTGCCTTATTTAAAAATGCATCAACTAAATACTCAATTCGAGTTCTTACCTCATCGAATCCATCTATTTCTTGTTTATTCATCTCCTCGGCTTCTCTATCCATCGCATACATGATCGTCGCAATGAGACAGTTCAACTGCATCTCAACTATTGGGGTTGCACTATTGGTCGTACCCTGCTCCTGTCACTTCTTTGTTCTTGACTCTTCTGTTGTAAAGGAAATTTTCCTATGGCTATGGTTTAAGAGGCCATCAACATACTGGGGTTGAAAGGTGGATGCAAATGGTTCTGTAAGTAAATACAAGTAAGATCAAATATTATAATGGTTCATACCTTAGCCAAACGAAGGTTGATCCAAGTAGCCCTTCAATCCTCTTCTTGCTCCTCTTGCTCCAAAATACCTGCAAAATGAATTATACCTTCCTCAAACCAATATGACCACATATAAAACAATGATAATCAAATAAACATGAACTAGTGATCTGACTAACATCATCATATGATCATAAAGAAATATTCAATCACATATTAAACAATTATTTGGGAAGAAGAAGGACATCACATCTTTATTAATCATGAAACGAAGTACAAATGTACCTTCTCTTCAAGTTTGGCACCTCACAAAACCTTGATCTAGTTCTGTTGCTTCTCTTCTCCAAGGAACTCAGCCTCCAAGCTCTGCAAGACAAGGAGAATGCTTCTAGGGAAAAGGTGTGGGCAAAGAGAGCTCCAAATCCTCCAGCATAACAATGCAAAGATTCAAGTACCCTCTCATGGAGCTCCCTACCTCTATTTATATGCTTATGAAGAGATAGGGTCGAAAGCAAAGTAGTTACAATTGAAGGAGTTAGTTGCATAACTAACCAAACTACCCAAACTTCAAAAAACATATTTTTTTGACATTTTTAGGAGCAATATGTGGGTTGCGGAGACATTAGTCACGTATGAAGTAGGTATACATGGGCTGCAATGCCAAAAGTAGCATATTTAAGGAGTACATGACTATTATATATAGCAAGTCACATACATATGCAGGTTTCCTTAAGGAAAATTGCGTATGCATCAAAAGATCTCATTTAAGGGTATTTCTGGGCATTTTTAGACTTTGGTGTATTTTGGAAAGTTTTATCTAAGGATAAAATATATTTCCAATAGTGTAGAGATGATGTCAAATGGAGTTACAAAACTCAATATATGGTTCCTCCAAGTTAGGTGTTTTTTTAGTGACTTTCATGAAGTGTCGTCATGGAAGTGTCGACATGCGATGAAATCATGGGAAAGTGGTCACAGGAAGAGATGTGTCATTTTGAGCTATAACATCTTAAAATACCCACTCTTCTCCTGAGTCAGTGGGGGTCTGTGACTACTCTTGATATGAATCATGGTTTCTTTGTTGGTCAGTCTCAGGTACAGGATCAACTGGTGCATCCACTGGTGGACCTGTCGACACTTCATCTAAGCTAACAAGTTCTCTCCAGGATGTGGGAAAATCATCAACAATTGTATCCTGCTCCACATCAAACAACTTATATAGTGTCATTAACCACTGCTGCACTCGGTCACATCATGTCTACACATGAATGGCAGGTGGGACAATCACAAACCCATCAATCCATTGATACTTCATCACAACTTCCTTCGAAAGTCATGGAACTTTCATAGTTGCAGCCTACAGCGCTTCCCAATAGATCCAAAACTGAATAGCACAATCCTTCAGTCTATCAGCTTCCTTCACCCACCAGAGGTTTTGTTACGGTGCTCCCTTACAAAATTTTGTTGCATCCACATCCATCCCTTAATAATAATTTGGCTCCATCCAAGCCACGACTCTAATTAAAATCAGCAACCAAATATATGTGAATGCCTGCTGCCCTGCTTGGATAGTCAATGTATCCTTCGTCAACTGGTTCATTAAAAACAAATACCAATTCATTTGTACTCCTTGCGCACACTTCTCCGCACATGTAATAACCCCCGAATTGCACTAGTTCGGTCGGTTCATATACACTATCTTACTAGCCAAAATTCATTCTCCTATGCAAACAGTCGGATCATTTATGTTGTCAACACGCTACACCTGTCCATCACATTGTAAGCCATATTTCTTGTTCAACCTTGCATCCAACCTCTTATCATTGTATTTTCCCTTAAAATACTACGAAGGATCAGGCCCGTACATGGGAAACCCTCTTATGTCTGAAATCATTGCCACAGTGTCTACAACTAGGAAGTCTAGCCCCAAAATCCCACCATGGAAGCACGCCAAGAGCTGCTTCATGAATGCATTTTCTTCATTCAAACTACCAAAGTGTGGTATGTTGATAAGATCCAATAATCCAGATTTATGCAAGCCTCGTGCCCAATCCTGTGAAATGCATAATATGGGGCTGCCTCCAACTGCTTCCATTAGTACATAGGGACCGTTTTGTGATCTCAGTTGATGTGAGCATGTCGTGATCATCACACTTCAATTGCATCAGCGCAGGCATGATATTCATGGAGTATACCATGCCCTGTGGAATTGTTGTCATCCTCACTGGGTATTTCTAGTTCTTTTTCATCTTCCTGGGCTTTGCATTAGGCCGCATGGGAGGCACATAGCCAGGGATATCCATAGCGGACACCCCTGCGCGGGATGATGATTCCATAGCCCCTGAGCTTGATTGACTCATCTATGCAGGTGCCTCCTCCTATGCCTACGTAGACATTCTAGTCTACCTCTTCTTCTGTACTGGCAAATGGGAAGGTGTGCTCATATCTTATTCTTTGATATTGATGAGTATCCCACTGGCATGCTTGCAAACTCCTATTCAATGGTGACTCTAATGACAGGTGAATCCCTCTTGCTAGAAATATCAACCATAACTTTCTCATGCAGCATGCTACACCAGTGCCCCAAGTTTTCAATGGGAAATTCACCCTTACACTCCTCATTAACTCAACTTACTCACTATGCTCTACAGCTCTCCCAATTATCACAACTCAACTCAACATAACTCTTTTATGCAACTCTATCAACACTTCACACTTTGCACAATGGTGACTTCTGACCTCGTTTAACCTCCTTTTATAATGTAGAATCGATCGCATGGCCATCATGACTGAAACATTCCAATCATCATGAACAAATCAAGAATTAATGACTAAAATCCTTCAGTGATCCTATCAATCCAACGGCCAGATTGGCTATAAATACGCGTCACTTGAAAAAACACCATTGGTTAACTACTTTAACTGTCTTCATTTATTATAGATTTGACTATGTCATGGCCCTGTCGTCATCACAATGTGACTTCCTAATTGCGATACTACCTCTGCTACTTGCACATCCCCTTCCTCTTGCTGTGCCATCCCCCTAACTAGAATCTTAAGAGATTTTATTTTTTTTGCAGTACCTTAAGCATTACGCAGCTCTAGGACCCTCTTATAGGGATTCATCCTACTACCATTCACTAGCTTTGGTAGCATCACTCCATCTAACTACTACCACTGTACTGTACCTCCTGAAGTAATGGAATTGATGAGATATGGGCCTAGCCAATGCATCTATAACTTACATGGATGTTTGGTGAACTACTGTCATACATCAAGACTAGGCCTCCTTGATAAAACTATTTGTTCTTAATATGTCGATCATGCTATGTTTTTTTGATTTCCTTCTGAACGCTCTAGTGGACACCTGCAACCAATCGATCTTCTTCAATTTGCACCAACTGCGCTAGTCATTCTTCTAATGTTGTTTCATCATCCATGCCTGTCACTTCCACTATGCGAAAAATTGGAACAATGTACTCCATAGGCATGACTACCTCTTTTCCATACACCAATTTGAATGGTGGTTGTCTTGTTAATTTTTTGCAAGTCGTTCAATATGCCTACAAGACAAATGGAATCCTCAAATACCAGTCATCAATGTTTTCATTACATACCTTTGTAAGTGTGTGCTCCAACACTTTGTTGAACGCCTCCACCATCCCATTTTCTTATGGATGGTACGGGGTACTCTTCTTGTGATGTATCTGGATTTCCTCCATTAATGCGCTGAATATGCGATTGATGAAGTGACTCCCCTGGTCGCTCATCAATATCTTTGGGAACCCAAATCGTGTAACAATGTTTTCGAGTAGAAAAATTGCTATTGTTGTAGCGGTACAATCCATGATAGGTGCGGCCTCCGCCCATCTTGTTAAATAGTGTTGTAATCTCACAGATCACATAAGGTTACCAATAATACATACCAAAATACACAGAATATTCACAGATACAAGAGACAAGAACTGATAAGATGAACAGATTATATTATTCTCAATAGATCGTACAAAGCCAAGAACTAAACTACGTTCTTGAGTGGCTCAACAGCCTAATATACAGGTTACAAACAGTTACAATCATAACTACCTGTCGGTTCACCGAACCGACACGACTATTAGTTAACAGACTAACTACTGTGTTTACTCAGCCGACCGACGTAGTCGGTCTCTCGACTTAGTCGGCTAATCGACTAAGTCGATCTTCGTTCAAGTCGACTTATGTCGACTCGCTCCTTCTACATCTCCCCCACAAACAAAACATTTCTTCGTCCCGAAGAAAAAGGGAGGTAAAAAAAATTAGATTAGAAGTACAAAAAAATTAGTCTGGAAAGGGAGACTGCTACTGAGGTGGGCTGTGCAGGCGAATAGTTGGTCTCTTCTGCACACAGACTTCGACTATTGCTGGTGCTGTGATGGCAAGCTGATGTTGAAATTCTGTCCAGGTCTGCAAGGATTTCTGAATGTCGATAGTAAGAGTAGTAAGATTTGATAGTACCGACATTTTCTCTGCCATGGCCATTTCTGCAATATTTTCCATGTTGGGGCCCAGCAGCTGATTGTGTTCTTCCGCAGTCTCAAGGAGTCTCTTCATCTGCGGACAGATGTTGTCGACTTTCTCCAAGTTGGGAAGGGCGTGCTGAACCCACTGGTGTGCCTCACGTTCCAACTGCTGCAGTTTAGTGTTTTCCATCACTATTTGTTCCTCGACTGTCTGCCTCAGTTCTGTCTCATTCGACTTCCTTCTTTCCAAGGCCTGAATGCCTTGTCTGGTCTGCCTTGTCTGACTATAGAGCTTCCCATAATGAGTAGGCCAATCTCGGAGTACTTCCTCAGTTACAATGGATTCCTCCATGTGGTCTTATAGAAGTTTGTGAGCCTCCGAGAATGTTGTGTGTTGAGTTAGGAGCAGTCGGACAGTTTCTTCTTTTCGCCCGGCCTTAGTCTCGTGGAGGTGGATCTGTATGGTCGACACCAAGCCTTCAAACAGCTGATATGCTCTGTCCAGCGGTCGGTCGGTAGCAGTGTCGACAGGTCCTGGAGCAATAGTCTGTACAAGAGACTTGCATTTGTCGAGAAACTCGACTTCTTGAGTCTCCTTATCCGCTAGCTGTTTCCTTAGTCGGGTCGTCCTCCTCTTCGACTCTTTTGCTAGGGTGTTGAGTAGCTGGCCAACCTCTGAGTCGTTCAACGAGATTACATCCCGTAAGCTGATCCTTAGCTGATCTGGTCTAGGAAGAGGCTCTGTTGGCTCCTTTGCTGGCTCTGTTGGTTTGTCGGGAGGACCTGCAGAAGTGGAAGGTGGGTCAGAGGTTGAAGGGGTGTGTGTCAGAAGGGTTGGTTCAGTGGTCGAGGGTTTTTTGGTTTGGGGAGGTGGTATGTCCACCTCCGGCTGTGGTGATGATGGTGGTCTCGGCTGTGAATCAGGCGGTGGTGGAGGTGGTGGAGATGATGGTGGTGGGGGGGGTGATGGTGTGGAGGAAGGGTATCCTGATCCTGGGGGTGATGGAGAATGGTGTTGGGGACTTTGGCCGGAGGATAGAACGTCTTCTTCCGGTGGGACTTGGTAATCAGTGAAGGTCTGTTCATGTCCCGCAATGTCACCACCGTCATGCACCCTTGTAAAGACAGTTGTTTGGTGTGCGTATGTCTTGTCGCTGGCTTTAAGGGGAGTTGTTGTCTTGATTGTCTGCGCTGTTTTGAACAGTGCAGGCAGTGTTGCAAAGAAAGCTCTAAGCTCCTGGTCCGAGCTTGCCCTGGCTCTGAGTGCTTCAGGGATAACTTGTGCAAAGGCTTCGGGGGATATGTCGGCCTGCTGCACTGGTGCTTGCTCCTCGACTATTTTAGTCGGAGATGGACGAGGAGGATTCGTCACTAGGTCGACCACATATTCGGACAGTGGTGTTGTTTTGGCCTTCTTTGGCCGACCTTCTGGAGCTCCTGCTTCGACAAAACGTTGAAACTGGGTTTCAACAGTTACTTTATTTTCTCTGGCATCCTCGACTATATCGAGTGCTGAGGCTGCCAGTTCGTCGTCGTCATCTGTAGAGTTAGCAAGGACAAGCTTGCGCTTACCTTTGCCTTGCTGACGTTTTTGCAATTTGATGTTCCTTCTGGCAATAGCGATCTCCTTTGCCAGTTTCTTGAGAATGCTCCTAGACACAGCATACTCAGGGTTGTCTTCCTCGACTTCTCCTGTCGAGGTCTGAGCGGGGTCGACCGTCTGAGTAGCCGGGGGAGCTGTTTGTTGTGCTGGTGGTGGTGTCTGTTGTTGTGCGGTCGGAGGGTCCACGACTGGTGCAGTCGGATGCTTCACTATTAAGTGCACCCGACTAGGAGTGCCAATTGGAGTGTCCTGCATCACAAAAGTGCTGATAGACAGGTGCAGCTCGTAGTCTTCCTCCTTCTCCTGGTCGGTCAGAGGTTCGACTATAGAGAAGTCGACCTGTTTTGCAGCCTCCGGGACTTGAAGTTTGGTTTTTGTCTGCCTAGACAACTCCCGAAAGATCTGCTCGACTGTGGGATAGTAGTCGAGGTCCCTGGCATTGGAATCCTGAGTGTTTGATGACCATACGGATGTATGGTCGAGCTCCAGCTGGATGTGTGAGTCAGCTGGGAGGTGTCGTCGGATGTTCTGGGGCACCCTCCACCTTGTCGTGCGCAGCATAAGCTGCTGGAACCAGTTTTCCATGAAGACCTTTCCTTGGTTGAGTTCATGCACAGTTCCTTTTTGTGAAAAGGGTTTGAACCTGTGTATCTCAAACCTAGTCGGCTCTCGGAAGACAGGACTGCCTTCCAGACAGATATAGTACATTGCAATCCAAATAATTAAGGAGGGGAATTTGATAATACCTCATGTTTCCTGACAACGCTCGCATATGGTTTTAACCAAGTCTGCGAGGTAGTCTGCCCATCACAAAATGCGGCCATTGTTTGTAATCTGTTCGACCGCGTCCAGCATTTCCAGCTTGAGGTCACTGCTGCGACCAGCCAAAGTGAGAGTAATGGCAATGATTTTTTCCACAATTTGTGGAGTTCGTGCCTCGATCTGACTGATCATCAGACCCTTGGAGTTCTTTCCCGTCGTCGAACCTGTAAAGTGTTCGACTAGTCCTTCCTTGATCCCAATGGGGACCGGGTCTCCTTGATTTGATAGACCAGTCAGCCGGGAGATAACTTCTCCATTAATGTCGACTGGGGTGGAGTGGGTGGGGTGGAGTGTCGAACTAGGTGAATTAATGGTGGACTTGACAGGCCAACTGCAACACTCGAGTGCGATTTCGTGAATCTGGGGCGGGGCTCGAGGCCATTAATGCGGGATGGGACGCAC
>LPNX010098477.1:10718-71679 GCA_001517045.1 Pseudotsuga menziesii | reverse complement strand
CTAGGGTTTTGCTGCAGCTCTGCGGCCCTTTCGCGTCTGGCTTCCCTTTTCTTCTGTCTTTCATCCCTTTCGATTCTCTTAATGTCCAACATACTGTAGTACAATACTATACCTTCAGTTCCTCTTCGGTTGATTATGCATTACTGGTGACGACGACTCTGGTCGACTAGGATCCACTATGCTCTAGGTCCGACACACGACCAGCTACCCCCCCATAGCCGACCCGACGCTTTTTAGAAAGCCCGGATAGTGTCTACTTACTCAGAAAGTATTCCCACTCCCTTTCAGCAATGAATTTTTCCCACTACTTCTGCTTCTCCGCCCAGTTAGTATTTGAGGGTGGTTCGCGTAATAGAGGTCGAGGTTCAACAATGTGCCCTGCTCCTTTCTCTATCAGAAACTTGAACAGTAAAGCCGGTAAGGAACACAAGAATTGATCAGTAAGGTCTGTGAAAAATTTCTGTCGGACAGTTTCCACAGAGGTCCTGTCTTCGACTGCTTGTTCCTCACAGAAGTCGTCGGATATTTTTTCGAACCACTCCGAGAGATTTGTACGTCCTCCTCGGATCAGTTTCTGGAGTAACTGTGCTTCTTTAGTTTTGTCCGGTTTTCTCATCCAAAAGCTGCTTCAGTAGATGTGGCACGGATTCGACAAATTTTTCCTGAGTTTCAGTGAAAAATCTGGCTTTTGCTTCTGCGACTGTCAATCTGTTCCTTCTTGCGTAATTTTGTAGATAGTTAGCAAGTTTTGGCTCCCACCAGTCCTTGATCTCCTGCTCTGGTATCATATGTGAGCCTATATTCCAGTTATGTACTACCGGAAACGGAACCAATGTTGTAATCTCACAGATCACATAAGGTTACCAATAATACATACCAAAATACACAGAATATTCACAGATACAAGAGACAAGAACTGATAAGATGAACAGATTATATTATTCTCAATAGATCGTACAAAGCCAAGAACTGAACTACGTTCTTGAGTGGCTCAACAGCCTAATATACAGGTTACAAACAGTTACAATCATAACTACCTGTCGGTTCACCGAACCGACACGACTATTAGTTAACAGACTAACTACTATGTTTACTCAGCCGACCGACGTAGTCGGTCTCTCGACTTAGTCGGCTGATCGACTAAGTCGGTCTTCGTTCAAGTCGACTTATGTCGACTCGCTCCTTCTACAAATAGTTTGTTGCTATAATTATTTATCATGCACCATTTCTCTTCCCAGGTGGGTTGTTTGGTCCCATGAAATCCACAACCCATTTTTCAAATGCTTGCAATGTCACCTGAGATACCAATGGCATATCATCCCTTCTTGATGGTTTTCCAGTTCTTTGACAGACATCGCAGGTCCATGCATAATCTGTTGCACCATTATGAATATTCAGCCACCAAATCCCTATGTGGAGCACCTTACTGGCAGTAGCATGATCGTCATAGTGTCCACTGGCCACTCTCGCATGTTCCTTTTCCAAAATGTTCCCTTGTCCATGCGGTAGGACACATCGCCTTAAATAATCATTCAGTTGGAGCTTATAGATTTATCCAGTTATTAACTAGAAATACATAGCCTTAAAAAATAATTGCTTCATGTTACTTGTAGTAAGCTCCTTCAGCACTGTCCCTGTTGCCAAAAACTGAACTATTTGTTCATAGTAATCATCAACCATCTCAATTTTGAATAGTTGCACATCTAGCAACCCATCTTCAATATTCATCAGTTCTTCACCTGTCTCGATTCATGATAAGTGATATGGAACCGCATTCAAGTGACTCGGCTTCACAATTATCTCAAAATCAATCTCCTGAAAGAGAAGTAGCCACTGACAGATCTTTCCCCCAACACAGGCTTATTGACTAGGTATTTCAAAGAGGAGCGGTCTATGAACATATTGAAATGACCTCCAAACAAGTATTGTCAAAACTTGTATAGTGCATATACCATTTCCAGACTTTCCCTCTCCCTTGTAGTATATTTTTTCTTTGCAGATGACATATTTCAACTAGTGAAAGAATCAGGTGATCAAGATCTCCTTCTCAAGGTTGCATGAGCACCACTCCCAATGCAATATATGAGGTATTCACATGAACATGGGGCTCCTTCTTCCAATCAATAAATACCAGTATTGGGGCAGAATCCATCTTGGCCTTCAATGTATCAAAACTGCCTTGCCACTCTTGACTCCAGAAAAATACCACATCTTTATTTAGAAACATCTCCATAGGAGTTGTGATCATAACATAGCCTCGGATGAAATTACGATAGTATCCTATGTGCCTTAGCATTTTTCTAAGCTACTTGACATTCATAGGTGGTGGAAAGCTAAAAATTAGCGCAATATTTGTTGGGTCAACCAATATTCCTTGGTTGCAAACAATGTTCCCCAATAAGATTTCGAGTGGTGCGCAGAAAATACACTTCTTCGAATTTAGTGCAATCTGATGTTGTTGACATCGCTCTATAATTAGTCACTAGTTCTCCAAATGGTCCTTGATCAATCCATAAACCATCCAGTCATCCATATAAACTGCCAAAAAATTCTGAATCAAATACTTAAACATGAAAACAACAACCGTGGAGAATATCGTAGGTGCATGCTTCAGTCCAAAGGGCATCACCATGTACTGAAAACAACCCCGTTCAGTAACAAATGTTGTCTTGTGGCAATCCTCTTTTGAGATATTGATTTGGTGATAGCCAAAAAATCCATCTGTGAAGGAATACATTTCTTGACCGCCCACTCCTTCTAGCACTTCATTAGTGAATAGAGTTAGAAATGGATGATGCAGAAATGCATCATTCAACTTTCTGAGGTCGACGCAAATCCAAACCTCACATGTCTTCTTATCTTGCACTACCATGGGACTGATCCATTATGATTCCTCAACTGACTCTATTATCCCAACATCTAGCATTCTATTGAGCTCATCTTTGACCCTTTCTTTATATCACAGATTCAAGCGATACCATCGTTTCCTTACTAGTTTTGCATTTAGATTCAGTGGTATTTTCATCTCTCCTAAATATCCTAATATCCCTTTCATTTCAGAAAACTTTGTAGGAAACAAATATTGGAACTCATGCAACATATTTGTTATATTTTCCATAGTTTCTTCATCCTAATAGTCCCCAAAACTTGCAAACTTTGTATTATCTTCTTTCCCAATGTTGACCTTCTGTATTTTTAACAGTCGATTCATTGGATCCGTTGGTATGTCAGGTTCTCCGACATCCTGAATCCCTCTAGTCTCTGGAATATTAATCTTTCATGGATCATATTCATCCTCTGGTTGACTTGTCACATTGTAGCATTCCATCAGCGATTGCATCTGACACTTCTCATGTGGATCCACCGAATATGGAACTGGAACGACCTTCAAAAAAACGTCGTTGATATTGTGCAGTGCACCATGAATAGCTAGATTGGTATCTACAAAACTTAAGGTGTGAGTGAAGCAAACTATAAACTCTTCCCAAGTGGTGATTGTTGATCCTAGCTTTGTCATCATTTTTTACAGTTAAATTACGTGTTTAAACATATGTTTTATCATCTTTTTGCATATTTTCTATCTTGCAGCTCACTATTCAGCCCCAGGTATGAATGAATTTAAGGTTTATGTAAAATTTGTTTATTATTTTCATTTTATGATTTTATTAATTAAAAGTAACATTGTTTGAAGTGCATTTGATATATTAATTTATGTGTATATTTGTTTGCAGGTTATATAGTCTTTGGACAAGTTAACAAATAGACACATGTTCAGCTAGATATGCATAGAGCATATCCAGCTCACTGTCCAACTTACTGTCTAGATCGCTAACCAGACTGTGAGATGTTGATAACAAATTCCAGTTGTTAACAACCCTACCTGGTAGAGGCTCGAAGGGACCATGATAAAAAGGAAATAATGGTTGCTTGTCAAACTTTGGTTAAATATCATGATATAAGGGTATGAAAAAGGGCGATTAAGCGATGAATTATCACGGGATCCAACGGTGCAGAGCAAGAAGACGGAGATCAAAGGCTTATAACGGGTCCACTTTATAAAGATACGAGAAAGATAACGATAAACGAGTGTTCGACGAGACGTGAAGATCGACGATCGCTGATCCGACCCGATAAGATCTATGGTCATTGTGAACTCTGCCCTGTAGACTTGCACATTTGATAAAACAAAGGAGCTCGGTGGAATATGGTACGTGTCGCTCCATCCGACGGCTGGGAAATAAAGGCGAAATATATCAACGGTCGTTGACAGATCCAGAGCAGGAAGTTGTGCAGTGGTTGGAGACAAAAGGTGGTAGTGGAATGCAAACCACAGTACACGCAGCAACTCGTGGTGCATTCCGCGAACAAAAGCGGTTTGGAAGAAACCACTAAAGGGGGTCTCCGGAGTGGGGTCTTATATAAACAAAGTTGACTTGTTCAAAAGTTATTTTTTAATTGGTTTCGGACAAATGAAAAGGACCTGCGTGCTCGCCAACCTCAATAGTCAATCTCGAATACATGCAGTCACACTAACAGGTAAGTCCTGGACGCCCGAAATTCATCCACCTAATCACTGTTGTTGTCTGAATTATGGACAAAGGAAAATATTTGCAAGGGTTTAGTCGTATTTTGGATGATAAAGAAGAATACCTGGTTGACAGAGACAGAGGAGTGTGTGACCCTTTTTTGTCTATGGGAAGTGTATCAGTTAGCAAAGAGAGGTTATGGTAGTACAATTCGGAGGGTAATGATATCCTTAATGCTTGTAAATCATTTTTATATTATTTTGCTATTGAGAAAACCATGCATTTTCCTGAGTTCGTAGAGTGGTGCGCAGTTAATTATTCTTCTTCTCAGAGAGTTATTATCAGTCAGTCCACGTCTAAGATCCTGTGTAAAATTAATGCCAAGGTCATCCATGAAAACCTGAATTTGCTTGATGACTACCTTGATAGTCGTGAACCTGTAAATGAATCCATTTTAGCCTAGGTATATAAAAATTGTGAAACTGAGGTCTATTGTAAATTCTTGTCAAGTATCCTTAAAAATGGTCAATCACTAGACGGTCTTTTTCTGCCCTATCCTGTTCACATTTTCAAAGATGAAGTTCAGTTAGTTGTGTCCTTAGTCTGTCAAGTCTTGGGTCTAGATGATGATTGTCATGTAAATGAAGTCATCTTAGTTTTTCTATTAAAAATAAGTTCATTGAGTTCTGAGTCTCAGTCAGTTCATGTACTTAGTTTAGACGAGTACTTATCAGAAGCTATACATCTTCAATTGAGTGAATTTCCAAAGGTCAGATTCTTCAAGTTTCAGACTTATTTACTGAACATGTTGTTGTGTTCGAACATCACCGAGTTGCAATTTTTGAGTACCATGTTCTCTATAGATTTGCCCATGCAAATCAACATGTTTGAATTTTCCAATTCTATCATGTTAGAAATATACAAGATGTTATTTGATGAAGTGCTGCCCCGGGTATTAGAAGAGATGAAATGCATGATGCAATCCTCACCTAAGGATAGAGTCGGAGATTGGTTTCTATATAAGGATTCCACATTTTTGAGAATATATGGTTTTACTAGAGAACCATATAAGTTACTTGCTTTCCTTACCCCCAAAATTTTTTCATTAGAGTTTATGAGACAAAGATTGCATTCAGAAGAAGAACACTTTGGGACCTTTAAAAAATCTTCAAATATCAAGTTCCCTCTCAAAGTTGGTTCTTTTATTTTCAAAAATAAAGGTGCTCTGGTGTTTATAGAAAAATTGTTGGAAAGTATGGAATTTCAAAAGGAGCAAAGGGTAAATTATGATCCCCCTCATATAATTTCCCTAAGAAAGCGGGAAAACAAAAACAAGCCTTTTGAACACCAAGTTGTTGAAAGCCTAAGTGAGAGAGCCAATTTGCTTCATTTTATGGAAATTCCAAGATCTGATGAAAGTGCAAGTATTATACCAATTGCAGTATCTCAAATGATACATGGTCCTTATATTGTAGCTAAAATAAGTCTTTCTGAAGTTGAAAGCATGGAAGTGGATGAGGATGGGTCACATAAAAAGGCCAAATTGTTTTAAGATGGTGGAGTTTCAAGTGAAGAGATTTCAGACAATTTAAAAAGAGTTTCTTTAGTTCCAACAAAATCTGTACAGGTGAATCAGTTTTCTTTTAAAGGTGTAGATAATTCAGAATCAAGCCCAGTTTTCAAATCCAAAGAGGAGCTCATGGCCAGTTATGTGGGGAAGCGAAAGCAGTCCCTAGAAGAGACAAGGAATCTACTCCCGCGAGTAAAGAGTTTAAATAATCCAAAAACTTCCTTGATTTCTACCAGAGACATAGAAAGAAATACTTTTAAATTGGCCATAGTAAATGATAAGAAGATGTCAAAAATGGAAGTAAGATTGGACAAGATTAGTGTAGCAGACAAAATACAGTTACATAAGCAAATAGGTGACATTATTTATTCAGATTTATTGCATGCTATGATGAGGGTTAATAAGTCACAAATTTTGGTAGACAAGTTAGAGGTTCAGTTAAAACATGAGAAAGTTGAAAATAAGGCTAATGCTATTCAAATTAAAAAGCTACAAGCATACATTATCAGCTTAGGAAATGAAAGAGACAACACCCAGGCAATCAAAAGACTTCTGGAAGAAAAGGACAATGCCCTCCAGGTTTTGAAGAAAAGGTTGAATATCCCAAGCACTGAACATGTTCAATCATCCGAATTATTATCATTACAAGAAGAGAAAGACAAAATTCACCTGGAGATGATGGAGCATAAAGGAAGAGCTGTCAAATTACAAGAGGAAAAAGACAAATGGGAAACAGAGTGGAATGAGCTAATAGCCCAAATCTCCCTGCTGAAAAAGGACCAAATCGATGAAAAAGAGATTATGGAGGAGTTGATGAGCCAAACTCTCATTGATGAAGACCTGTCCATTGTGAATATTGAGAAACCATTAAACGATTTTTCTGCAGATGACTTACTAGTACCTATGTCCCAGGTCAGATTGAAGGATGAAGAAATAAGATAATTAAAGGTGGAAAATGAAAAAGTCAAATTCGAGCTGACCAAAGTTACTGAAAATAAAAATAAAATATTGCAAGATAGAAATCAGCAACAAAAGAAATTTAATGAATTGAAGGAAAGAAACATCGGGAAGGGTCCTCTCCAGGGAGAAAAGCACATAATTTGGGATACATTATCCATAGAAATTACTAAATTCAGGAACTATTTAAATTTTATTGATGATCAAAGCATATTGATCAATCTGCCCAATCAGAGAGTGAAGTTAGTAAATGAAACTATGGAGAGGAAACCCCTTGCCATAGCCCAGAATGCGTTAAACTTCTTAAATTGATTAACATTCCAAAAGTTGCATGATATAGGTGTAAAGGACATGATAGCAATGGTACTGTGGGCCAAAATTTTTATCCATAAGCATCATCTAATGAAGGCAGTCCAAGACAAAGCTGATGAAATGGTCTCATAGGTTAATGACTTCAAACAGGCTTTCAAAGAACTATTCAAAGACGGGCTTCCTTCCTTTTGGGATGAAGAGGGACGAATGTTTTCTCAAGAGCACTATCACAACCTGTTGGTACAAAGCCACATGGATCATTCCAAATTTGATGATCTGGAAAAGGGGCTAACAGGGAAAGTTATCATGGACAAGCTGACGGAAGATTTTCAGATACTACAGAAATTCCTAATCATTAGGGGAAAGTTTCCTAAGGTGTCCTATGAAGCCTACATGGAGCTGGAGGTGTCCATTCGCGAGATGATCGAATATGATATTCCAAGCATGGAGCAATGGAGAGACATAGAAAGATTCAGAAAAACGAAATATATCCTTCATTCATGAAGACAGGTGTTGCTCGCTGAGGAGCTGCTTGGACGAGGCCATGTTACCGAGTTGATTTTAACTTAATGATCTGTTAGGATCAAAGCTAGTAGTTTATTCCTAGGAGTTAGGAATATAGTTACAAGACTTTGATTAAGCCGATTATTCAGTTATAAATCTTCTTGGAAGATGAAATAATTTTATGTATATAAGTGCATCTATTTTATATGATGGGGGTTGGAACCCATCTTGTTCTTGATTGTTTCTACTGAAGACATATATTTTTTGAATAACAAAGCGAATGCATAAGAGTTATCAGAGATTCCTGCATCATTTACATTGCAGTCTGTATCTCTCTTTTTCTGTGATCATTTTTCCAGTGTAACACTTCATTTTGTTTTTCTTCATATCTAAAGCATAGTGTTGACTGGTTAGAATTCATATTGTTTATGCTCTGATCATCGTTTCAGATATTTTATGAATGTTTCTACTAAAGTTAATATAGAGCTCATCTTTGATGCTCTGTATTAATGGACTGTTCCTTGTTTCTTCTGTCTCACCCGAACTAAATGAATGACTGTGATGGAATGGTTATCTTGCCTTTGAAAAAATCTCATGCATATGTCTTTGTGATATCTTTATGTATATGTTACTCCATTGCCGAATGGTTACTTGTTTTTTCAACCTTTTATACAATTCTTAAGTGTTTGAATTATATCTGGCCTTGTTAAATCTGTATTTGAGAGATCTCTCTTTGGGAAGAAAAGCTGGTTTCTTTCTAAAAGTGGTTTTGATGTTACCTTGGAATTTATCTTTTACAACCTGGGCACATTCTGAGTGCTGACACCAGGCATTAAAACATTGGAAAGGTATACAAAATACTTGTTGTCCACACATCTGGGTGATGGAGAAGCCCTCATTCTAGAAGACTCACCATCATGATGCCTTTGCTTGGCACCACACCACCAATCCATGCATTTGGATGATAGCATGATTCCCGTTCTAGAAGACTCGCCAGCGTGCTCTCCTTTTCTTGATACCACTCTTCCATCCATGCTAAAGAAGGAGCTTGTATGCCACATCATGCGATGAAGAGAGCTGACGCGCGAAGGAGAGGGTGAACATTGTACGTTGGCGTTTGATCAATTAATGGTCATAATGGTTGACTAAATTTAGAGAGCAGTCGACCAATAAAGGGTCGAATTTCTCATTCCTTGTAAATAATATATATATATATATATCATCCTTTACGTGAGAGCTCAGTTAGCTAGCAGTTTAACCAGTTTATGCATGTGATTCATCGTTCTTAAGCACATTGTAATTATGTTCCATATTTTTTTAATAGAAGTTGTATGTTATGTTGTTCATGATTGCGTTTGTGTAAGCGTTAACTAAGCATCACCCCTTATTGCTGAGAGGGCCCCTCATCAACCATAGGTTTATTTTATTGTAATTTTGTTAATTTTCTTTTGTAGTTAGTTTAATTTCTAGTTTGTTTTCATTTAGATTACTGTAAATGTTTATTTCATTTACTTCCTGTAATGTTGTGTGAATTAGTTTAGTCTTATTTCCAAAATCAAATAGCTAGTTGCGCACATAATTTGCTGTCAATTTGCTTTTAGTAATTTCATTTCAAGTTTTACTATTTTATTTACAAGTATACATAATAGATTGTTGTTTATTTCCTTTCTGTCATAAGTTTATTTAAATTCCAGTTTTTTTCTTATTATAATATGAAATGATTTCTTTTTATGAATTAGTTTAAGATTATTTTGCTGTTAAATTTGATCATTGAGTAGGTTTATTCACTACTTCTATGCATTTCCCTTACATGTGCACAAATTCAGCTGAAGATTAGATCATTTAGGTTACTTTTTGTTATTTTAGCTATGCAGACTGTCATTCGGACAGTCCGTGTAAACTGTCAGTCATACACCCTTTTTTGACCTGTAGTTCAGTCTGTCATTCAATTTGTTCTTTCATTTTTAGTTTTTTTGTGTTTTGAACCTGTTTAAAGCTCTGTCTCTTTAGTTTTTGAAATTATGCTTTGACTATAATATTTAGATGATAGATTTACTTAATATTAAGACTAAAATTTAGGTTGTTTTATATTATTTATTAAGTTTTATCCTTTCACCTTGAACATGTTTTGAGTTATGTTATGTTTTGTTTCTTTTGTTTGTTTCTGATTTCTTTGACTAATACTGTTGTACTGTTTTATAATCATTCCTTTGGATTGAATTATCCATTTGGATGTTAAACTTATTATTTAGTGTGTTATCTTTAGGAAATTATACTAGTACCTTATAGATTATCCATAATAGAAGGAATAGTTCCCTTTTTCACTATGTGATTACCAAAAGAGATTTGTAGAAAAGAATTAAAAGTTATTTTTATTAAGTTTTCTACTCCCTTGCATCCTATTTTCTCACTTGAAAAGTTAGTTGTTGATAGTATCCTTTTTTAGTGTTAAGTTATTTGCTTATAAAATAAATTATCAATCTAGTTGTTGAATTATGTTTCCAATATACATTTTCTTTAGATTATTAGTTTTTGAAATTATTCAATAAACTTTACTAGAAAGGGTAGTTCTTTAGTAATTGTTTATAAAGTAGAATGGTGTATTTTTGATACTCTAATCTAATATTGTGTTCTGGTTCAAGAACCTTAATAGTTGAATTCTTAGGAGTTTAACTCGGTTTTTTTCATTTTGAAAGATATTTCGATCTTGTTTTTATTAAAATATTTCCATGACACCATAGGAATTCCTCTACCTTCACATGTATTTTGTGTCAAATATAAACTTACCAACCCCAATTGATAATTAAATATTAGGTGAAATAATCAAGAGGATATAACACCCAACAATGATCTATCTACACAACTCAGTAGATACATACCATGATCATGGAATTTCATTCAACGTGTGGGAGAAAGCATGGACCCACTCATCCTTTGGTTGTGATTCCCACAAGGTATGGCACTCAATCAGATGACCCCTGGGGTCATTCCACCCATCATACCTTCTGGTGTGGTACTATTGTGTATTTCCAAAGATAACTTTCATCAATATGCGACACTATGACCATCCAGTGATAGAATTTGTATGTGTCTCCCACCAACACATTGGAGTAGCCTTCAACGCTTCATCCGATGCCAGCAACGACTGTGGTTTTGAAACATTATCCTCAAATTCAACTATAAATGTAGACAACTCGGGTAATCCTTCATATATTGATAGTTCAATAGTCTCAACTGTGACTTGACACATTGATTGAGTAATCAAAACAAACTTCCAAATCGATACCTCATGCATGCAATTCTGCTAGTTTTCTAAGGCATCATTAGAGTCATAAGACATACAGTTGGAGCTATGCAAACCAAGTTCCCCATCGAACGTTGGATGTATATAATATTTTGAAATATTATATGCATGATCCCATCCTCTTACAACTTCATCCTTCACTAGTTCAACATACCTTCTTCCTTCAGTTGGATCCATTAGAGATATGAATTTGATGTCTTGATTCTCAAAGGTAATCACTCAATTCTTAAAATTGATTACTGCCAAACTTTCATTGGCCCTTAAAATATCCAATAACATAGGATAGGATCCTCCACCATCAACAAATTCAATTACATCAAAATTGGCGTAAGTCTTCATCCCTTCAACTTCCACCGCAAGGTGTGGAACCCGTCCAATCGACTGCACCTTTTCCTGGTTAGCCAGTTGCAGCTACGTAAGGGACCAACTTAGTGGTGGGATCCCCATATTCTACCATGTTTTCCTTGTAAGAATATTGATGTTTGAGCCTAGATTCAGGATGACTGAATCTACCTCATAGTCCCCAATATGAATGTTCATGCACATCTCTTTTCCAATATTTTTCTTATGTAGAGAGTTCATTGCAGAATCTTTCCATCCCTTGGCTGGTCGATGCAATAGATTGTTAATGTCAGCAAGAGCATTAGGATCTCTTACCCGCAACAAGAAACTTTCAAAGAATCTCTGGAAGGTAACATGTTGTCGTGATGGCCCTGCTACCAAAGTGGAATCAAAAGTAGTTGGCATTTCATAAATAGGAAACTTACCTGTATCTCTTCTTATCACATCACATGCTTCAAATAATGTATCTTTATCAATGTCAACATCAAACTACACCTTCTTCTTTCTAGCCAACCAGATTTGTGGAAACGAGATTTCTTCTCTAGTCATTACACCTCCGTGAGTAATGATAGCAACATCAACATCCTACATTATGGGTTCTACAGAGATCGTTGCAATCGTCAGCCCTTAATTTTGGTTCAGCGGTGGATTCACTAGTTGGGTCACATTCTAGTTTGCATTCTGGTTCTAAATTAGAATTTGGTTCTGATTCTGATTCTACAACTGGTTTTGGTTTTTCAACTGGTTCTGGTCTTGCAACCGGTTCTGGTTTTGTAGCTGGTTCTGGTTCTGTAGCTATGAAATGTTTCCTGCCTTCCATCTAGCGATCAGTTGCAAATATTTCTCAATAGTGTGTTCGACAATGATACAATACGTACACTGTGCTTGCAATTACGGGAAATCTCTCTGATAGTGTCCTAGTAGTACACAATTATAACATTGCACTGGTCTATTCCCTCGTCCTCCTGCTTGACCAAAACCTCCACCTTGTCCTCCATATAATCCACTGTGGAATCCTCCATGATGTTGATACTGTGGTTGATTGAATTGTTGCGGGGGATTTGGCTGCTGTTGAACATACTGCGAAGCCACCTAAATTTGATTGTACTATGGTTGTGGTATGAAATGTGGTTGCGGATGTGGTACAAACTACATCTACGGTTGTGTCTGTGGTACAAACTTCATCTACAGTTGAGGTGGTGGCTGCACCACCTACGACTACGGTCATAGTTGTTGCACCATTCGATGGCATTCTCCCTTCACATAGTACATTTTCATTATTCATGTACTGGAGTAAATCATATGCGTGACAATCCATATCTTCATGTCCAATAGATCAGCAAAATGTACAGTATATATTCATCGGTTTTGTGACCATATTTTGAATATATCCACAAAATTCATGTCAATACCCATAAACTTGATAGATACGGCACCATGGCATACCTCCATGACTCAACAGGTTCAGAGCTTCCGAAAACAGGTAGTTTCGGAAGTCAAGGAAATTATCCTTTGTATGTCCCTCTACACGACATATAATAGACCATAATTCCTCACTATTCTCTTTTCATTTCTTGATATCTTACAACTCAAGTGTCAAGTTTTCCAGATTTGTCTCAATTTGAGTCATGCCAACTGCATTTTCACCAAGAGGTGAAGCTTCTAACTTCATTGTAATCTCTAGATCCTCACTCTGTGTCACAATATTCTGCTGCATCAAGGGTAGTATGATATGAGATAGTAACTTTTCAATGAACCATTATTTATGTTGAATATCACTCATCTCAAAGTTGACCCTTTCCATGAGCATCTTAAATATTTAATCAAAATCCCAAACAGTTTTACTTGGATACTTCTTATTTTCCTTCAGTTTCATGATATATTGCACTTCAGACTTTGGTTTTCTGAACTCTTCGATAAATCCTTTCCTAACTTCATCCAATTTTTTCGATGGAGCCCCCGTAGGGACTTGTACAAATTTCATGAACCAGTCCAATGTGTGACCTCAAAGGGTCATCACCAATTGAACTTTCTTAACTTCATCATCTATATTTTGTTTGACATTCCACATGACCTCACGCAAGAACCAGTATTGCTTGGGATCCTCCATCCCATTTCTGTGGAATGGGGGTAATTTCGCATCATCGCCCGTCATCCTGGGTGTTCTTCCTACTATTGCTGATCCGCTACTATTAAAGTGTTGTTGACATGTCAGAAAAGGTGGTGTCGAACTTGTGTTTCTTTGTGAGTGTGGTGTATTTCATGGAGGTGTGGGTACATTGCTATTTGGGGTTGATATTACCTCTAACTCAGGTGTATCCTAGTCGTCCTCTTTGTCACTGTAGGGTTGCTTTGTCCCATGTGGTCTTTCTTCTCTGTCTTGAATTTCGATCATAGAAGGACCTTCTCCTATCCTTTTCCTCTTATCTTGTTGAAACCTTGCTCCTCCTCTAGTAATACCACTCTCTTCCTCAACTTCCCTCATAGTCTCTTCATAAATTGCACTCATCTACCCAATATCATTCCATTCATCCCCCCTATCTTTGTGGTATCTGTTGGTCCCCATTTTGTCACTGTTTTTTGGTTCAATACTTCACCTATTAACATATTTTTTTCTACTTTTTAGTGCCTTATGTACCATGCAACTCCCTCTACAAGCTTCAAGTATGACTAAATTAGGATTTATGTCAATTCTATTTAGTATCATCATTTTATTGTTTCAATGGTTAAAATTGGCATAATATGGAGTACATTTGTTATATTAATTCATGTGTCTTATTCACTGTAGGTTATATGGTATTTTTGGTGGCCTAAAAAAACAAACACGCGTTCAGCTGAACATATGGAACGCGTTCCCAACTTGCTGTCCATATCGTCAAACGGACTGCGCATTTTTTGGTAGCATGTTTATGTGTATTAAGAGCATGAAAAAGGCCAGAAGCAGGTATTACCATGTGTTGGTATCTCAGTGTTAGAATTATTCTAGAAGAACTACTCATGGCATGACACCTCGACACAGGCCTTGATTTGTACTCAAGTATGAACCCCATTGTGCGCTTGAAGGAACTTGATTAGCGAGAGAAGTAGAATAGTTATTTGTTAACTATTAATGTACTTATTCACCATTATGACTGTTTTATCTTGAAGAGAATTCAACCAATAAAGGTTCGAATTGCTCAACTCCATTGAACAATGTATATATATAGACGTTGTATGCAATTTAAAGGAGTCTAGTCTGGATTTTTTGAAGTTTAAATTTTTGAGTCTCTCTCTCAGATCTTAGTCTGAGACTTTGTCTATTATTTGATCAGTCCCATCTAAAAAACTTTGTAATGCTACCTATTATTTTAATGAAATTATTTTTGTGCTATATATGATCATGTTTGAGTAGAAGAAGCTCAACTATGATCGCTGGGAGGGTCCCCCGAAAAACAAAGTCTTTATATCCTTATGTAGGTTTTGTTATTTTTCCTTGCAATTAGTATAAATTCTGTTTATGAGTTGCTCAGTTTTGTTTCTATAATTGTTCATGTTTCATAGAGTGTAGATTTCAATTTGAAATTATGTTGATCATGTAGATTCTTTATTAAATAGAAACCAGTTGCATTTAAGATATCTTTCAAGTTTTCTACACAGTCCTTTGATTCATAGATTAAATTTCTTTGATTAGTTATAGTCTAGTTTTGCTTATTTCAGTTTTTATCATTACCATGCTTAAGAATATGTTAGTTTGTTTCGAATTATGAAATTAGATTAGGTTGTGGAATTTAGTTATTAAAGTAGGTTTTTTTCTTATTTCACATTACAGTAGTACATGCATGGAGTAGATGCCCTTGAATTAAGCATTTTAATTTACAGTTTTAATGTTTCCTTTAAACAGGCTATCATATAGATAGTATGTTTCACCTTTTATGCAGACCTTCATTTCCACTTGTTATATAGTCGTCCATTCAGTCCTATGCATTTTTAGTTTATTTTACTATTTATCCTTCTAGTTTTGTGATTCTTTCCAAGTTGTAATGGTTAGATAATGTTCATAGTTTCTTTTAGGGAACTTTAAATAATATTGTTGGATACTTCTTGTTAAAACTTATTTCTCCTTTCTCTTTCCTTTTACCTTATGCATAGAAATGATATTGTGTAAATTAACTCATCTTATGAATATGTAATTGACCCTTTAATTCAAGATTGTTCCTTTAGTCTTAAATTACATGCATTAATAGAATAGGTGTTTATTATAGAACTCAAATCATCCTTGTAAGCTTTATGCTTATTTCTAAACTACGTCTATCTTTATCTACTACTTTCTAAATAGAAGTCACTTGTATATAAACAATCATGTTTACTATTTCATGTAACTGGACCTTTCTTAGTTTGCACATTTTTGTAGAGATAAAACTAGATTTAATTCCTTTTAGCTTTTATACTTCTTTTGAGATCCATTTTGATACCCCTCCTGCTCCAGTTCCTATTACAGTAAATTCCTACCCACAGAATAATTAATGGGATTAAAATTAAGATAATTTAGTTATTATATGTATTGTTTCTATAGCCATTTTCTCAAGTAAAAATCAATCTCTTTAGATAGAATAGTCATAAGCACTATTTATATCAGAACCTTTATAAATAATTTGATGTCACTTTTGTTTTCATTAACTCAATTAGGTCCTTAGAAGTTCAACTTCAGATCTTTAGCTTATTACCGCGACACTCTCTACCTCCGCATATATTTTGTAGCAACTCTAAGCATACTAACCCCAGTTCATAATTAAATATTAGGTAAATTATTCAAGACAATATTTTGCCCAACATTTTTTGGCGCCGTTGCTGGGGAGTTGTTCCGTAAGGTAGAATAGGCTAGTAATGGGGAGCGGTAAGACGAGAGGTAAGAACCTGCACATCTATTATAACAGGCACCCCCAAAACCAATAATAATAAGTAGCATAGGATAGTAACGTTTTGTAAATATTTTATAAAATTTTTATAAGAAACATAAATCCCTGACTCACTAAATAAGCATTGAAAAAAACACACTTATATGAAGTAGTTTTGCTAGACCCATAAAGAGATTTTTACAAAAGGGGGAGATTATAGAAATAAAAACGTTCTTGGAAAAAGAACCCAAGGGCCCTATTTTTGATGAAATTTAAAAAAAGAAGTAATTATAGAATCTCTCAATCTTCCACTAAGTAACAAAGTCTGATAATATAACTTTTGAAATAAGGAAGCTAAACTTACCTAGGTGGGAGTTCCCTTTGGTAATAGTAACCCCTCAAATTGACATATCCATAGTAGCATTCCCTACTCCTATAAGAACCAATAAAAGAATGAATGATAAAAGGAATTTATCTTCTGAAAAATAATGATGGGATGCCCCATTCTCACCTCGAAAGAAACTTTTTAGGGACACTCATTCTACAAATCAGACCTACATAAAAAAACCAGGAAGAAGAATAAGCAGCAAGAAGCAATGTCTACCCGGAATGTAAAACTAAACAAGAATGTCTATTAATAAAATTCCTCCATGCTATATTTGCATGGGACATCATGGTTTGACCCAGAAAATCAAGATGGATCCTATCAAGATAGAGTTAATTATTGGATTTCTCCCTCCAGAAAGCTCCTCCTCCTAATCTTAGAAAAATATTGTGGCTTACCATTGCTTGTGTATATGTAACTATGTGTGTATTGCTTTGAATAAATAAAAGAGTCATGTCTAATTAATTTTTTTTCAGAGGACTCCTTTCTATATTTTCAAGAATAAAATGAATCATCTAATACATGGCTTTGAAGAAGCATCTATTTCTTTGAACAACTTATGTGGTAAAGAGCTCTAATAAGACCTTGAAGCTTTTCTTTTATATCACTTTGAAATCAATTATTTTATGTTTTTCTATGCTAAATGTTTTGGTTTAGATTCTAATTATTTGAACAGTTTCTCAAAAGGATTTATTTTAAACATCATGATCTTCAACATTTTCGTACCTAGAGACTACTAGCTCATCTACACTTGTTATCAAAACTTGACTCTTAACTATATTTGAGGGCACCAGAGGGTAAGTGGAATTACTGCTCGTGGGGAACATTACCTTTTATAAAATAGACTAAAAGGCCGAGGGAAACTTTAAGTTATTCTCTTTTGACATGATATATAGTTAAGGCCATTTTGTGAGAAAACAAATTAACTCATGTGTTTAGCAGGGCTTAGCATGCTCTAGTAGAAATCGACTTCCTATATTCAAAACATTTATACAAGGAAAACCTGCCGGGGTACTGAAAAGGGCTACTGGTAGGGTGGCAATGCTAAGTAATAACTTACAAGGAATTTTGATAAATGCAAGTAAACTCGTCGGGGTACCGAATAGGCCTGCTCGCAGTGGGGAAATATCTGGTTAATGCAGCACTAGGCACATGATTTGAAAGAATAATAATATATATCAAAACACATCTATATAGGCCTATTGTTTATGATGTCATTACAGAATAACCATACGCTGATCTTGGATCTGACAGTCTTATTTTCATCTATATCTAGGATATAATTATCCTAGAAATGGCACCCATTGCTGAAAATTTCGACAAAATTTGAAGGTGAGTTCAAAGAATTTTTGAGATGACAATATATCTTTACAACAAGGCAAGGGTGACTAGTTTTCCCTATGGAACTATTCATCACATCATCAATGATCCATTTATATCTATGAGCATTTTTCTCATATCTCTATATAAATCCTTTCCCTTTAGTAGTTAGTCTTTTTCTCTTCTATAAATTTACAACAACATGACTCAACTTTTTCTTTTGCAAATTACATAGTTTTTGTATAGCTTGAGGACATGCCATATCTTTGGTTTGGGGGAGGATTAGTTCTGTTTTCATTTTTATTTATAAAATACTCATTTCTGAATGATAAAGTGTTTGTAGGATAATGCAGATAGCGAAATTGACCTTAAAGTTGTGGATGAATATGCAAGGATGCTAAAAGAATTATTTCATATGAAAGATTGTATGAAGGATCATATGAAGGGTCAAATATTAGTGTGAATAGAAGGCCGAATGAGGGGCTAGATAAAAAAATTATTATTAAGTGTTGGCTTAATTTCATTGGGTAAAAATACTAGTGCCATTAGGGTCACATATATATGATATTATGATTAATGATCGTACGAATTAAATCTAATATGATCTTATTTTATTCCTAGTTGGATATGATACGAACTTCGAATAACCATCGAGTACCTTTTAGTTATAATGATCCTTCCATCTTCATCATTCCCCTTTTATGTTCACACGCATAATCTATTAGATAAGCCACCCTCCTTGTCAAACTAAGGTTATGGTTATAAGTATGGTTATACACTTCATTAGGTTACACGTTCAACCTATCCAAATCTTGCTTTGGACATGGTTGAACTAACTAAAAATTAGAAACTTGTTCAATCACACACTTTAGAAGGAACACGCTCCAAACATTCACCATAATGGCACGATCACTTAGGCATGCCAAGCTGGTTGCATGATCGTTTGGTAGATTGAATGTGACATGATTTAAAAATTAGCACTATGCGAACCCTTCTCAATTCCATTGCCATCACTAACTGTTATTTTTCTGGAGCATTTTTAGCCACCTTTCCTGAAAACCCTGTATATTTTCCTCTCTTTCCAGCATGCTGAACAGATTTGATCCTGAGTGTTATCAGGATCTATTTCAAATGACAGATTTTAGGGAGTGTACGGAAGTGTTATTTCATGCCGAATAGAACCCTTTCCTCCATTCGCTGCAAGGTTATGATGAGGATATTTCATTGATGTTCATAATGGGATTCGATGGGAAGACAGCCAGAGTAGGTCACCTCTCTTTTCAATTTACTGAGGAGTTGATTTCCTGCGCTACCAAGCTCCCCCAGGAGGGTGAACGGTGGCATAAACACTGGTTTGTTCCTCGAGCATCACACAATTTTGTGTTGAAGGCTGATTTCTGACATGTAACATGTGTGAATGGCTACCATCACAGTTGGATAAAGCTGGAGTATGTTAATCCGTTGAAAGTCATCATTCACTTAGTTACATGCAAAGGTAAATTTAGCATTTTTAAGTCTTGTCACCTTCGGTTATTAGCCCACTTTGTTGATAATAGATGTTTGAATTTCCCTTTATTTTTTCGTCATAGCTTAGAGAAAATGTTGAATTTGGTTAGAAGGAATACCCTACATCCAAAGAGTAGTTTATACCATCACAGTATAATCAAACTATTAATCTTGGATTAGCTTAAAGACCGAAGCCAGTCTTGGGAAACCTTTGTTTTTAAAGTGCTCAACCCCCACCTCAATATTCGTAAACGGCCTCGACATTTTCATCCCGAGTCTAGACCTACCTTACCCATAGAAAAATAAAACCTTGATGTTGTCCACTTTGATGAGGGTGTCTCAAAACCTAATTCACCCATGCAAGAAACTCCTGCTAGTCCTGTGTCTGCTGATTTTGTGCCTCTCTCACAACCTCGTACTAGAAGATAGAAGGCTAAAAGCATATAGCGGACGATTCAGCCTAGTACTCAGATCATGGTTTAGCTTGATGATCAGACTAACAATCTGAATGATGAGGCCGAGGTAGAGGAAATCAATCCCAACTCATCCCTCTTAGTACTGGCTATCCTCTCTGCTGAATTGCTCAAAAACATCGATCAGATGGATATCCATACATCTGAAGTTCCCCTTTCGACTGTCGATTTGGACCCCCGTTAAACAAAAATAAGTCCTCCAAGAGGTTTTTACCGATCCCCAGAACCATTGACACCACTGCAACCCACCTTGGAACAGTTAAATTATGAGTTAACTCAATCGGCAAAGCAGAATGAAGCACATGTCAAGTTAATTTTAGAACTTCATGAAGAAAACATAGAACTGTGGTTACAAATTAAGAATATGGAGTATTTACATAAAATTGTTAGTATATCGCAAAGGGATTGACAAGCGAGGCATGATCTTCTGAAATCACAAGTGAGGAAGTTTAAGTATAAGAAATCTGCTCCATCCAAGTCGAAGGCAGCTACTGACACAGCTCTGCCTCCTTCCTTATGATATCTTTTACTTTGCACCAGTGGGACCTGGTATTCTTTAGGTTTGGGGGAATGTTGGTCCCCATTTTGTCACTATTTTTGGGTTCAATACCTCACCTATTAACATATGTTTTGCTACTTTTTAGTGCCTTTTGTACCATGCAGCTCCCTCTACAAGCTTTAGGTATGACTAAATTAGGATTTATGTCAATTCTATTTAGTATCATCATTTTATTGATTCAATGGTTAAAATTGGCATAATATGGAGTACATTTGTTATATTAATTCATGTGTTTTATTTGATGTAGGTTATATGGTATTTTTGGTGGCCTGAATGAACAAACATGCATCCAGGTGAACATATGAAATGCGCGGCCAACTTGCTATCCAGATCATCAAACAGACTGCGGTTTTTTTGGTAGCATGTTTATGTGTATTAAGAACATGAAAATGGCTAGAAAATATTATCACCACACGCTGGTATCTTAGTGTTATACTTCTTCTGGAAGAAGTGCTCATGGCGTGACAACTTGACACAAGCCTTGCTCAGACTGAAGTATGAACCCTATGCGTGCTTGAAGGAACTTGATTAGCAAGAGAAGTGGAACAATCATTTGTTACCTGTTAATGTACTTATTCACCATTATGGCTGCTTTATATTAAAGAGAAGTCAACCACTAAAGGGTCAACTTTCTCACCTCCATTGAATGGTGTATATACATAGATGTTGTATGTGATTTAAAGGAGTCTAGTCTAGAGTTTTTGAAGTTTTAGTTTAAGAGTCTCTCTCTCAGATCTTAGTCTGAGCCTCTGTCTGTTATTTGATCAGTCCCATCTAAAAAAATTTGTAACTCTACCTATTATTTTAATGAAAGTCCTTTTTTGTTGTATATGATCATGTTCTAGTAGAAGAAGCTCAACTTTGTTCGCTAGGAGGGCCCCCCGATAAACATAGTCTTTATATCCTTATGTAGGTTTTGTTATTTTTCCTTGCAATTAGTATAAATTCTCTTTATGAGTTGCTTAGTTTTGTTTCTATAATCATTCATGTTTTGTAGAGTGTAGATTTCAATTTGAAATTATGTTGATCATGTAGATTCTTTACTAAATAGAAACATATTGCATTTAAGATATCTTTCAAGTTTTATGCATAGTCTTTTGATTCATAGATTAAATTGCTTTGATTAGTTATAGTCTAGTTTTGCTTATTTCAGTTTTTATTATTACCATGCTTAAGAATATGTTAGTTTGTTTCGAATTATGAAATTAGTTTAGGTTGTGGAATTCAGTTATTGAAGTAGGTTTATTTCTTGTTTCACATTATAGTAGTACATGCATGGAGTAGCTGCTCTTCAATTAAGCATTTTAATTTATAGTTTTAATGTTTCCTTTAAACAGAATATCATACAGATAGTATGTTTCACCTTTTATGTAGACCTTTATTTCCACCTGTAATATAATCATCCATTCAGTTCTATGCATTTTTAGTTTATTTTACAGTTTATCCTTCTAGTTTTCTGATTCTTTCTGAGCAATAATGGTTAGATAATGTTCATAGTTTCTTTTAGGGACCTTTAGATAAGATTGTTGGATACTTATTGTTAAAAATTATTTCTCCTTTCTCTTAATTATTTTTTCCTTATGCATAGAAATGATACTGTGTAAATTAACTCATCTTATTAATACGTAATTGAGCCTTTAATTCAATATTGTTCCTTTAGTCTTAAATTACATGCATTAATAGATTAGGTGTTTATTATAGAACTCAAATCATCCTTGTAAGCTTTATGTTTATTTCTAAACTATGTCTATATTTATCTACTACTTTGTAAATAGGAGTCACTTGTATATAAACAATCATGTTTACTATTTCTTGTAACTGCACCTTTCTTAGTTTGCACATTTTTGTAGAGATAAAACTAGATTTAATTCCTTTTAGCTTTTATACTTATTTTGAGATCCATTTTGATACCCCTCCTTCTCCAGTTCCTATTACAATAAATGCCTACCCACAGAATAATCAAGGGGATTGGAATTAAGATAATTTAGTTAGTATATGTATTGTTTCTATGGCCATTTTCTCAAGTAAAAATCAATCTCTTTAGATAGAATAGTCATAAGCACTATTTATATCAGAACCTTTATAAATAATTTGCTGTCACTTTTGTTTTCATTAACTCAATTAGGTCCTTAGAAGTTCAACTTCAGATCTTTAGCTTATTACCGCGACATTCTCTACCTTCGCATATATTTTGTAGCAACTCTAATCCTACTAACCCTGGTTGATAATTAAATATTAGGTAAATTATTCAATAAAATATTTTTCCCAACAGTATCCACATCCTCCACACACAAAGACTCTACTACTTGAAGTGCATCTTCAATATTCCCTTTTCCCAGATGGGCATCTTAATTGACAGTTGCAATGACAAAATAAACATACCTCGTGGTATGTTGAAGAACTCCTTTTCTGCGTCATTGTAATATTTAACAGTATCGACCATGAACTCAGTTATGTATCCTTCCAAGATGCTATTGAGCCAAAATTCAATAGCTCTTAATGATCTGTTATCTACCTCCTACAACTCCTAGATCAATGCTAGGGTGCATAAAGTTGGTTCACCTCCTTGGAAATTTGTCTTGCGATAGTTCAATCACGTTAACCACTCATACAAGATGATTGGAAATTCAAATAAAAATTACTCGTGTGGACTGTAGTGGATGTACTCTACTAGACACTGACCTATCATCAGTCCAGTATTTTGATTTTATCTCTCAGCGAAATACCCTATCTTTTGGTCAAACCAATCTTGGATCTCCAGTTTCGTCGGATTCCAAAATATGTTCTCTCTCCTCTTCACACTAAGGTCTCAGCAACGGAACCATCTTTTGACACAAAGCCAGTCGACAGGGGTTCACTCTCTGTTGACACCCAAACCACTGCGACCTCCCTAAGCATCGGCCCAGATAGGTTTTATCCCATCTGGCAACACCTGTAGAGCAGATGAAGTCTCACCTGAGATGTTCGAGGAAGAGCTAGCAGAACCAAGTTTTCACAGTATGAAGGAGGACCATGCGCATCTACTTAGTGACTTAAAGCATCGTTAATTCACATATCTAATCATTCAAGTTATGCATTTAATATAATTACATCATCATTCACTATATTGCATTAACAGAACTGAATCTAATCAAAACATTGATGCACAGACAAATCTAGTAGTATATCATTATCTAAAAAAAGGAAAGATCACATCACTCACAGATCCATATCACATATACACATTGCATTCCACATTTCATTCACATTTGGATCGTAGAAAACAAGAAAATAAGAAAACAAGAAGAAACACAATAATTTCTCTCAATCTCCATCATGTAATATTAGCCTTCGCACAAAACACAGATTCTCCAAAATAGTTCCTCCATCACATATTCATATTCAATACCCAATGTAATAAGACCCTTTACACTTGCAATTCTACATCTACTTATAGGCTTGTGTCTTTACATTCATGGTCCACTTATCCAACTTTATAACTACTTCTTAATAGAAACTACAAAACAATGACCACAATCCACATAATGCAGTTCAAAACTACAAAATATGACCAAAATACATGACATAACATTAATCCTAACTTGCACGTTGTTTTCCACCTTACGCGACATATTTGACCTTCCGCAGCTAACTTATCCCTGCCAACACATAAGTCTGAATTTTTTGACCTCTTCAAGGTCATTTGAGCCTTGGTTGGGAACTAGTCTGGGAGGAAAATCAATATCCTTAGATATGATAATGGTGGAGAGTATGTTAATTCTGATTTCATCCATTATTATAGAGAAGCAGGTATCCAAATGCAACATTTTATTCCCTACACCTCAAAAATATGGTGTTGCTGAGAGGAAGAATAGATCACTCAAGGAGATGACAACTTGCTTGATGGAATCTAAAAATTTGCCACCAAATTTTTTGGATTAAGCTATAAACTGCACATCCTATATCTAGAAAATTGTGCCACACAAGAAAATTGATGGAATCACTCCTTTCTAAGCTTGGAGTGGGCACAATCCAGATGTGACCCATTTCAGGATTTTTGGCTCAAAGGCTTGGGAAAGAATTCCAACTGAAAAGAGGAAGGATTTGCAACCACAAAGCCAAGATTGCCTATTTTTTGGGTATTCTAAAGATTCAAAAGGCTACAAGTTGATCAAATTGAGCACTCAAAAATATTTCATTGAAAGGAGTGTTCATTTTGAAGAAGAGCCTTTAGCAATAGTAGAAGTTGGAGAGTCCTCTTCATCACCACAACGACTGATTGTAAGTGAAGAGACTAATGAGTTTGTTGATTTTGATATGTCTCATAATTATGATTTATTTGAAGATCCTAATATTACTACAAGACAAAAATGGGTAGAAAGGACCATTCATGCACCTGGGGAACTAGCTGTGAATCCTAAGGACACTAGGAGGACTAAACCTCAATTTGAGAGTGCCCTTTGTGTGAAAGATCCACTCTTTGCTGAGAAGTTCTATTTGATGGTTGAATATAAACCTCAGACATATGAAAATGCATCATATGATCCAAGACGGAAAATATCCATGAAAGAATAATATAGCTCGCTCCAGAAGAATCACATAAGGGAACTAGTTAATCTTCCCCCGAGGAGAAATCTAGTAAAGTGTAAGTGGGTTTATAAAACCAATTTTTCTGATGATAGTTCACCTTTGAAATATAATAAAATATTGGTAGCTAAGGGATACTCACAAATTCAAGGTATTTATTACAATGACATATTGGCACCAGTGGAAAAGATGGACTCCATAAGGCTAGCTTTGGCCATTGCAGCTTCAAGGCAATGTGGGGTATATCACATAGATGTGAAGTGTACCTTTCTACATGGAAATTTTAAAGAATAAATTTATATTATGAAACCTGAAGGTTTTTTGTATAATCCATCTTTAGTATGCAGGTTAAAGAAATCATTGTATGGGCTAAAGCAAGCCCCCGGGGCTTGGTGTGCCAAGATTGATGCCTTTCTGCTGTCACATAATTTTCTTTGATGCAATTCTAATCCAAATGTCTATACGAAGCTGATACATGGTTATTTAATGATTTTTTTTGTATGCGGATGACCTATTTATAATAGGAAGTTCAAAGAAAGAGATTTCGTCCTTGAAGGATGCGATGAACCATGCCTTTTCCATGACAGATTTGGGATTGTTGAGTCAATTATTGGGTCTTGAAATTTCTCAATCCCAACATGGAATCAAATTTCATCAGTCCAAGTATGATTCATATTTTCTCAACAAGTTCAACATGAAGGATTGCAAGCTAAGCAAGACTCCATTCCTTTTTGGAGTTAAGCTTGAAGAAGCAAGATATTTTCCTTTGGTAAATAATACACTGTATACGCAGTTGATTGGGTGTTTTCTGTATCTTACACATACTTGAACTAACATATGTTATTCATTTAGTGTGGATTTCACACAAATGGATCAACCTCATGAAATCCATTGGAAAGCATCTAAAATAATTCTGAATTTTGTTCAAGGAACAAGAAATCATGGTATTTTTTATGTAGTAAAATATGACTTATAACTAGTTCGATTTATTGACAGTGATTGGGAAGGTGACAACACAGATAGAAAGACTACTTTATGATTTTTGTTCATTATTTCATATGGACCAATCAGTTTCTCAAGTAAGAAGAAGAGTGCCATAGCAGTCTCATCTACAGAGGCAGAGTATAGAGGAGCCATGAATGCAACTACTCAATGTTTGTGGTTGCAAGGGATACCTGGAAAATGTGGGATCGAATAAGAAACTTCCACTGTCATCTATTATAACAATCAAAGACCCATTTGAACCTCTAATAATCGAGTTCAAAGACAACAACCCAAGCACATTGAGATCCATATGCACTATATCAAGGATCTTGTGCATGATGGTACCATTGCTCTACTCTACTGCGCATCTTTAGAGCATGTAGCAGACATCTTCACTAAGGTGTTTTTTGAGAAGAAATTAAGTAATCTCAAATCACTCTTGTTTATTTATAATCATGTTCTAAATAATGATTTATAACAATATTTCCAAAATTTTGTTTATGTCCATGTTTAAGGGAGTATTTTTCCACTGGGTTTTTGCCTCTTTCCTTGGGTGTATGGACAAGCAGTATGTAAAGGATGACTAAGTATTGTTTCTAGGACCTATATTTTTTTGATATTCAGGATTAATATGGAGAATTAGAATTATCAAACCCATAGTTACCCATATTTGACATTAATTAATCCATTTTGTCTTATTCCTAGATTCCTAGTTTCCTTATTATGCTAGTTGGCATCCACTTGCACCTAGAAGTCAAAAAATGCAAAAAGTAGCTTAAGTATAACTTTTTAAACATCATAGGAAATATTGTGACAACTATTCATTAATTCCAGAATAGGAAAATCACAGTTCTACTTTTTCTAAAAGTTGCCTTGCTTTTAGCAATTTTAAGGAAAAAGGGAAAAGCTAGTCTAGGAGTAACTGTCTTATTTTTGGCCTTATCCATCCTTGTTATTTTTTCCCATCCAAAATCATGGATATTATCTCTTTTCATCACTTATCATCAGGTACAACTCACTCATCTAATTCATGAGCATCTTGACATAATAGGAAAGTGATTTATGCACATATGGGGGATTTTGACTAGTTTTATAAGCCTGTTTTTTGTCCAATTTGAATAGAATCTTTATCCTTTTGAATATTTGATGTAATTATATATTTGTACATCCTATTCATTCATTAGGTTGGATGATGTACACTTATTCAATACAGTATTGTGTTATGCTCCAATTTCAGTCTGCTTTTTGTGGAATTTTCCATGTTTGACTAGTAATTTTGTACGTGTAATTGATATACAACTTGGGCTTAATTTCCACATATATAACCTTTTTAACTCACCATTTTTAATTAATAATATTTTATTAAAAATTATTTTAAGATAACTTAGGCACTAGTGCTAGTAAATGTATGTGGCAGAGTAGGGTTATTTAATATAATGGGGCACTAATAAATATTTTTTTAATATTGTTTTATAAAATATGTTAAATTACTTTGGTGCTTCTTATAGAGTTACACATAAATTAAAATAGTGTTAAATACTAGCATTTATCCTCCATTCCACTTTAAGAATCAATGTCTAACCTAAGACCTAGGAATTTCGTACCTTAAAAGATAAGAAAAGGTCTTTATAACCTTCATGCCTCACATTACCTATAGGTATAATCCAAATATTGAGGTATGATATCCATAATTCTTGTTAATTATTCAAAATTTGAATTCTCAATAAGACACCTTGATAAAATGTAGTAGGGAGAGAGTTAGAAACACGAAGGAGAATCCCCAAAATTGGCCTTAGTGCATGAAATGGTTCATCTTAATGGAATACTTCTTCTCCAAATATCTCCCCCTCTCTTTCTCATAGTTTTGTGGTGTATTTGATTTACCTATTTTCATCAATGTTCTTGTGATTCATTTCATGGGAGATTTATTTATATGTTTTCTCGCCTTCTATCTTAGCATTCAATCCTTTTGGATCTCAACCCTCAAGATAGAGATAAATACCTTAATTTAATTACAAATTTTGGACCTCACATTTCCCATTTATCTTAGTTTAATTACATTTTTTTGTTACAATGTGCATTACATTGTACAACATATATATGGTAGGATATGAAACCATGAAATATCGATCATGATACCACATCATCTTATGGAACACACATTGAAATATTCATGTATCTATGAATCAAGTATCCTCTTACAAATTTATCACTACAATACCATAAAAGGATATGAACATAACTTCCACTTTTTAAAGGAGATTGGGGAATCCTCCAAGTAAGCAACCCTATAGGGGCACCTCAACGTGGTTCTTTCTAACCATATATATCTTACAAGATAAATAAATTTCTCAGAGACTCAATGCATATAGGGATGTCGCTTAAGAACCTGTATCTTTACCATCATCAACAATGCAAAAAGTATCTTGATTGCATCCAATTATGCATTTGTCTTCTCATCATCTTCTCTTTTAATATATATATATATATATATGCATGTTCACATATATAATACTAGGTATAATATGTGAGCATGCATGTGTGTGTATGTAGACACAAATATACATGTATGCTCACATATTATACATAGTATTATGTATGGGTGAGTGCATGAAGTTGGTGGACCTTTTAGATGCAACTGGAATTTTAGAAAACTGATCATGTTTATGCCATAATTTTTTCTTTTCTCAACCAATTCATAAAAAAATATATGGCGCACTACTAGACGCCGACTTCTACACTCTATAAAAAAATCCAATCCATCATCATTACATTAAGACCTTGAAAAGTTGCACTAAGGCATTTAGTCCAGTTTCTGAAGAAACCCGTATTTCCCCACTAGTTATAGTATGCTACGGAGAATCATTTTTGATGAAATCTTAAACATAGCACTTTTTATGCATATTCTAAATATGTAATTTCTATTTCAAAATATTATATTTTTCCATTTTTTTTTTCAATTTCTTTTGTGTTCTCACTCTTTGACTCAAAAAACACATGTTAGTGTTTTTTCCATAACTTTTTCATCTCTTGATAGTTTAAAAAATTAATTGTATGGTGCACTAGAATACAATGACCTATACATTATATAAAAAACCCATTTCATAATTATTGCATTAAGACCTTCAAAGGTTGCACCCACAAAAGACGTACCATTTTTTAGGAATGATCACTTAGATAATTATTAAAAAATTAAAAAAAATACTAATTATATTTTTTTTAAATAGTGCTACACTAGCGCAATATGTTCTCTACATGAATGCAAATTTTTGTAGCCTGAAACCATCATTTATGCCCTCAAAGGATGCACCTGCAAAAACATATGCCTTATCTTTTGCTTGCAAAAATGAAAAGTGGTTGTTAGAAAAAATGTCACTTTACATAGGTATAGAAATTTTCATTACATCAAAATTATATCTTCAGCAATGTGATTCAATTTCCTAGATTTCATATTTGTTACTCAAAGCCAGATATTTTATGTAAGTATCTCAAAAAATCCAAATAAGTTGAAGCATGCCTGGTTTTTCAGTTTTCCATTGCATGTAACGTGCCAAAAGTGACCCTCATTAAGTTGCACTCACCCATATGTCAATATGAATGTATACTATAATATATATATACTAATATGCATAGAATATTAATCTACCACCATACATGCATCATGCATGCCTCCCTAGACATGTTTACTTCCATCTATTTGTCATGCTGGGCATATGTGAGAGCCAACATTATTCTTAGGTATATAAGTTGTCATATAATTTGTAGAGTATATATATATATGTTTTGAAAAATAGGTTGTTTTAAGTAACCCATCTCATCTACATAGCTCTAAAAGCTAATTTTCCAACTCAATAATAATTGATTAATATCATATACATCAAATTAAATGGTCGAAATGATAAGTTTATGATGTATAAAGTTTGAAACTAAATTTAAATATTTTAATATTAAAAGAATTACGTTGTTTTTTTCAACTAATATGAAAATATATTTTTACATATTTATGTTAAAAATGGTAAAAATGTTTCCCGTGTAAATAATAATTTTAATAAATTTGTTTAAATTAATTAATATGTTTTATAAATGTTTGTTAGTAAATAATATTGGTGATAACCTACTGAGATAAATATTTGAAATAAAAATGACTAAGAATTTATTTTTTTAAATTTTTATAAAATTCAAATTTAAATAAAAAAATTGAATTTGATGTTTTATTTAATATGAACTTAGGGATCTTTTTAATTATGTTTTTTTTTTTAATTTTATTTAATTCTCACAACTTTTGGAATTTGAATTTTGTTAAATTACTGTATGGATTCTATTTTTAGTGGAGATTTGACACATAGTTGTTAATATACTTACTAAAGAATACATATCAATTTAACAAAATTCAAATTCCAAAAATTTTGAAAATTAAATAAAATTAGAAAAAATATAATTTTGATACATTTTTAAGGAATTTATTTAAATTAGTGTATGGCCCATAAGCATGAAATGAGAGGAAAATCTATAAGAAGCTATCAAAAAATAAAATAAAATCTGACCATTGCATAAAATAATTAAACAGGTAATCAAACCCAAATATATTAAAATTTATACTTATTTAACACTATAATAAAAATTAAAACTTTTAATAATCATAATAAATACATTTAACTAATCAAATTGTATGTATATATCATTTTATTGAAAATTAAAATTTTCAATAATCATTAATACACTCCATAGATTGATACAAACATACATTATATTTTATGTTCACTTTCATTAATTGCAACCCTCTACTTAAAGATCTAATGAAAGGGTTTTCCCTCCATCATAAAAATTGAAAAGCAAAAGTCATATTTACAATATTTTACATTTCCAAATTTAAATTATCATAAAAAGTGGAAGAAGAAAATATATATTTATAATATTTTACATTTCTAAATTGAAATGAATAGTTTGCATTTCTAAATTTAAGAAAATACTTTAAACATAGTGAACTAAATAATATGATGATGGACAATGAAATTTCGATATACATCGATAGATATATATTTAGCACATTAATAAAAAAATTTATTATTAATGTGGTTGTTGCTAGTTATCAACTAGATAGGGATAAGATCTAAACAATATAGCATTTCATACCATTTATTAATTAAACAATATAAATTATTAAATAATAGTGATGTCTATCAAGGGTTATGCAACATCGCCATGTTCATCAAGAGTTATGAAAAAATGATCACATAACCCTTGATGACCATCAAATGTGACACAACCCGCGATAAAAAATCACAGTCTCTCTCTCTCTCTCTCTCTCTCTCACACACACACACACAAACACACACACACACACACTCACTCACACACACACACACACACACAAACACACACACCATATTACGACATTGATCACATAACCCTTAATAAATATCACAATGCGAATTAGACTTGGATAAATACTAAATGTGACACAACCATTGATAAGAAGATCACAATGTCACACACACACACACACACACACACACACACACACACACACACACACACACACACACATATTTATATGTATTAATTCTGTCACAACAATATTCAGACAAAGCACAGAATTACAAGAGATTCAAGAATAATTAGACATTAGATGACATAACGGTACTACAATAGGAAGTTGCAGCTCTATATAATCAATAATGGAATGAATAATACAATACAATGTCATGCAAACTTCCATGCAATGGATACAATTTGAATTCAGTAGAGGTCATTCGAATTGAATGGATGGGTGTAGCTTAATTGACTGTTAGCCACACTGAACACACTAGTTAACCAAAAAAAATAGCCATGATTGACTCAACTGAGTCCTAACTGAATTCAAGTGCAATGAATGACTGAGTCTAAATGAATGTAACTCAGTATGCATGTCAAACAGTAGGTGGGGGCACATCACTCACTCCAGTTAACTCCGATGAAGTGAACTGAACTGATACTAGTCATCAGAAGTTGTTGGAGGTGCATTAAGTCATTCTAGTTCACCAATATTATCCCAAAATAGACAATGACATGATGGAGGCACATTTACAACTAAGATTAACTTATTGTTAGGTGGACCAACAATCAGTTAGCTCATTGGTGCACTTTATGACACCCAGATCACCCAGAATGCTCCCTGATTAAAGGAGGAAGCCTAATTGGCCTCTTTGATTAAAGGAGAAGGATTAGTTGGCCTCCTTGATTGAAGGAGGGCATGAGTGTGCTGATGATGATGTCATGTATGTGCATGCTGATGACAATTGAGTCAATAAAACTTAGGATAGTGGTTAATTAGGAAAAAATTGACCAAATAGGTGTGTGGGTTGGATAATGACTCCAACACGCCCCTTTAAGCTATACTCAAGAGGATCAAAATAAAATGCATGAAATTATACGGCCCGAGAAACAAAGGCCATAGGTCACCCTGTACAATAAAGTAACTCTAATAATGCTCAAAATAAAATCTAAGTGAGGAAAGAGGGAACCCCCCCTCAAGCTGAGCACTGAAGAAGTAACTGGTCACCCTGATGAACTCACCCCCAACAATGAACGGAGGTCAGTGAACTTTTTCTCAGTAAATTTCTTGGTGAAGATATTTACAATCTACTCATCTATAGGGTATTATTGTAGAACAATGGTCCTGTCATGCACCAACTCCCTGATGTAGTGCATGTGAATCTCAACATGTTTGGTCCTCTGCTTGGTAACTGGATTTGTGGAGATCTTGATAGAAATTTTATTGTCACAAAATATGACTGTGGACAAAGCACTACCAATATCAAACTCTAAAAGAATGCCTTGAAACCAAATAGCTTGGATGCAAGCATTCACTGCTCCCCTGTACTCAACCTCTGCTGAAGACAATGCAATGGAAGCCTGCTTTTTACTTGACCAAAAAATGGGGCTACCACCAAACATGAATACATACCTTGAAGTAGACTTCCAATCTATGGAATCCCCTACCCAATCTAAATCTATATAACCAACCAACTCTAGCTCAGAATCTACAACATAGTTAATGTCGTAGGATATTGTGCCATGAATGTACTGAAGGATCCTCTTGTCTTCCTTCTAATGGACCTCATGAGGTTGTTGTATGTATCTTGATAAAACATTCATGGCATAAAAAATATCAAGCTGTGAATATGTCGAGTATAGCAAGCTACCAATCAGCTGGCGGTAAATAATGCAATGCATGGGTGGAGTGGATTTTCCCTCTTCAAGGTTGATCCCTGAGAGGAAAGGAAATGGGGTATCCTTGCAATAAGCCATGTTAAACTTAATTAACAGGTTTTCAATATATTTATACTGAGTTACCACTATCCCATCAAGTTCTTGGGATATTTCAAGCCCCAAAAATTGCTTTAGGAGCCCCAAATCTCTCATCTCAAATGTGTCTCAAATGCATCATGAAGGGCATTTTTTATGAAGGTAATGGAAGCAAGTGTGATTCCTGTAATCAAAATATCATCAACATATAAAAAAATGATAAGTAAATTGCCATCATACTTCTAAAAATACACATCTGGATCATATTTTCATCTTTGGAAATTTTGTGAAAGCAGAAAGGCGTCCATCTTGGCACACCATGATCTTGGGGCATGTTTCAACCCATACAATGACTTCTGCAATTTGTAAACCAAAGAAGGATCTGAAATATAGCCCTCGGGATACTTCATGTATATCTCCTCATGAAGGTCTCCATGTATAAAGTCACTATTGACATCCATATGATGCACCTCCCAGTGCTTAGATGTCTCAATGGCCAAAACTAGGCGGATGGAGTCCATCTTTACCACTGGTGCAATGGTCTCATGATAGTCCACTCCTTGGACCTGGGAGAACCCTTTTGTAACCAGACTTGACTTGTACTTGCAATTTTTCCCATAAGCACCAAAATTTTTCTAAAACGCCCACTTGCATTGAACTAATTTCCTCCCAGGTGGAAGAGAAACTAGCTCCCAAGTAGCATTTTTCCTAGGAGAATTAAACTCTTCGTCCATACCAGCTTGCCATCTTGGATATTTCTGAGCATGGTAGTAGGACTAGGATCTGACACAATCATTAAATAATAGGTCTTGGACAAAAATGAATCAGGACAAGAGAGAGAAATACCTTCTCTTTGAAAATCAGACTGGGTTCTTCTTGGATCAGCAGGATTTCCAATGTTTTGCTCAGAGGAAGATAGTGTATTTTTGGCCCAAGTTGGAAGATGATTTCGCATTTTAGAATCTGATTTTGAACTCAATATGTTTTGCTTACTGATATCATATATCATGTCAGAAAAATTATAACCTTCACTCCAACTTTCATCACCCAATTGATCAGCAGAATAGGAGGGAATTTCAGTAGAATTTTCTTCAACTAGTTCTACCTCTTGGAGAGGCTCTTCAAATATGACACTTCTTTCATTGAAAATTTGTTTTGTTCTGATATTTAGTAGCTTGAATCCTTTAGATTCTTTTGTATATCCAATGAACAAAAATTCAATGCTTTGCGGTTTCAAATATTTTCTCTTGTCAAGAAGAATCCGAGCCCATGTAGTGGACTTGAACACCCTAAAATTGGACACATCTGGCTTGTCTCCAAAAAAGGATTCAAAAGGAGTCTTGCATTTCATGGAGGAGTGAGGTACTCTATTTTGAATGTATGTAGAAACATTCATGTGTTGGTTGTGGAGCCTAATTTTCCAGATCCAGAGATATTATTCAGTTGTGATTGTAACCCAAAAGTACTGTACACTCGTTCTCCCTGCCTTGGGGTTTGGGGCCAGCACCCTCGAGAAAACGGGGGTTCAGGGGCGGAGCCCACAAAATATTTTTTTTGGGATTTGTGTTGGCCAATAGTATTTCAGACCCATGGTATTGGGTTAACCCTAGAATTTTCCCATTGTATTTCCCCTATAAAACAGAGCATTGTAAATCGACTGGGTATGGTATTGTATTGTATTGGAAGAGAGACTGTGAGAGCGTGAAGAGGAAGTGCAGTGGTTTTGCTGCAGGGTGTATCCCTTCATCTTTCTAGACTGTAATAAAAGGACTGAAAAATTTCTTTGTGGATGTAGCCCATCGTTTGGGTGAACCATGTTATATCTGTGTCTCTCTGTAGTGTTTTAATGTGTTCTGAATCTTGTTTATTGATTTAACTAGATATCTGGTATTGCTCTGCGGTCCTATTTTCTAACAATTGGTATCAGAGCCAAAAGGCCTATTTGGTTTGTAAACTCATAGGAAAGAAGGGTTCCTGGTTCGAGTGGGAGCAATGGTGGAAGAAGGAAAGTTTAGGGTCGAGAAATTTAACGGCCAAAACTATCAGTTATGGAAGATGAAAATGGAGGACTATCTGTACCAAAAGGATCTGTACCTTCCATTGGGCGGAAAAGAAAAACATCTGGTGGCTATGAAGGATGAAGAATGGGAGGTTATTGACAGAAAGGCACTAGGAACAATATGGTTGTACCTGGCTTCATCGGTGGCCTTCAATATTTCGAAAGAAAAAACAACAGAGGGTGTGATGAGCGCAGTGAGTAAGCTCTAGAAAAACCCTCAGCTTCTAACAAGGTATTTTTAATGAAGCATTTATTTAATATGAATATTTCAGAAGGTTTTAGAATAATCAACCCATATTTTACCCACTTAGACATTAATTTCATTATTTTTGTCTTATTAGCCTAGTTCATGTGTCCCACCTTGTGCAAGTTGTCATTTGCCTATCTATAATGGTCAAACTTGCCTTATTTGACACATGTAGTGCATGGGAGAGCTAAAGGAATCAATTCTGATTTATTCCTGGCCTCCTAGGCACCCTTCTGCTTTTTCTTCTTTATTCCCTGCTTTTTCAGTGTTTTAAGGCAAAAGGAAAAGCTAGACTAGGTGAGGTTGACTAGTTTTTTGTCCTACACATCCTCCTCTCTTTTATCTATGAAAAAGCATGTATGAGCTGCCATTCCACCACTCTTTAGCTTTCCTAAGCCATTTTTCCAATTCGTGAGCTCCATGACATATTTGGGATCAGCTTTTTACACCTATGAGGGATTCGCTTATTTTTAGTAAGCCTGCTTTATGCTAGATTCGAATTGCTCCTCATGATTTCGAATCCATGATGTATGTTATTTATTCATAAACCTATTATTTTACAGGGTTGGCTATTGTACATTGATTTAATACAGTTTAGTGTGCAGCTCCAATTTTAAGTCTCTTTGTGAGTGATTTTGCATGGTCAATTGTTAATTGTTGTGAGTAAAATTAATCTATCGCCTGGTTCAATTTCTACATGGTATCAGTGCCATTGTAGATTGTTTCTCTCCTTCAAAAATTGTTTTGCAGGTTCAACATCAGTGACTCGGAGCCTTCTATTGATAGCCGGGTTATATTTTCTAAGCTATGGATCAATCACAGAAAACTATCTTGACTCCTTTGAATTTCTTTGAATGGAAAGAAGAGATGGAGATACTATTGAGAGCGAAAGGCCTCTACAGGGTGACTATGGAAACAGAAGCAGAGCCCAATGCAGCTGCAGAGAAGATAAAATGGCACAACAGGAGGGATGAGGCTTATAGCCTCCTGTGTCTGAGTATTTCCAGAGACCTCCTTTTCCATCTTGATGGATTAACATCATCGAATTAAGTATGGGAGAAACTTACTGATCTTTTTGGAAAGAAAAATGAGATGAGGGGACATCAAATTGAAAATGAACTGATCTCCCTGAGTCCAAATAGATTTGAATCACTGCAACTCTATTTCTCCAAGTTCAAAGCACTTGTTTTACAGCTAAAACAATGTGGGATCGATAAGAATGATGATCAGTTGGTCTTGGCCATTCTCTCAAAGCTTGGCCCTAACTATTCAGTGTTTGTTTCGACCTTCTATGCCACAAAGTTGACAGCTCGAACCTGGAAGATGCCTAGCCTTGCAGATTTCATGGAATCTCTCACACAAGAATAGGATAAGCTGGTGATGATGGGCACCATCAAACCATCCAAAGATCAAGCTTTGATTGCTAGAGATTCGAGGGTGGATTCAAAAAGAAAAAAGAAAGCTAAAAATTCACCTGAGCAAAAGAGAGACAAGAAACAATCTCTGGAGGATCTACAAGGTCCCAAGAAGAACTACCAGAAGAAGAAAAACAAAGGTGAAATGAGCAAGTGCGCATACTGCAATAAGGGAAATCACACTGAAAGCTCTTGTATGAAGAAGCAAATAGATATGCTGACCCAACTCCTAGAGAAGAATGGCATCTCCCTTCCAGAAAGCTCAAAGAAGAGAGAAGGAGGATCAAATTCAGATGACAGAGAGAGAGTTCATGCTCTAGTTGCTGGCACATCAAGCTCACCCAGTTTTATCATTGATTCTGGAGCTTCAAGACACATGGTTTTGACTAAGGAGGCCTTCTCCTCACTGGACATGTCGAAAGGACCATCTATTGTACTAGGAGATGACTCTCTCACTGAAAGTAAAGGCAAAGGAAGGATAGATCTTGATCATGGTCAGTTTAGCAATGTGCTGTATGTGCCTGGTCTCGCCTCCAACCTCCTATCAGTGTACCAAATGACCCACACTGGGTCTCCTAAGAAGGTCATATTCTCCCCCGATGAAGTTGAGATCACATAGATCTCAACTGGAAGAGTCATTGCAAAAGGAGATGCAAATCATGCTCAAAAGGTATACATGTTCTCACACTTCCTACCTTACTCAAACCCCTCTACTCTTCTCATTCATGCTAATGAAGCCAGCAAGCTTTGGCATGAAATATTTGGCCACCTAAATTACAAGTATCTTTCTGATCTTAGTGAAAAAGAGATGGTCATAGGGTTTCCCAAGATAAAATTTTCCAAAGGAGTCTGCCAACGTTGTATCCTAGGAAAACACCCAGAGCACAAATTTGAGAGAGCTAGTCATGAGAGAGCCTCTGCACCCCTCGAGCTGATCCACAGTGATGTTGCTGGCCCATTCCCTCATATGTCCATGAGTCAGACCAAATATTAATTGAGTTTTATTGATGACTTTTCCAGGTATTGCTGGGTTCACTTCCTGAAACACAAGTCTGAAGTTTTTTGCCTATTCAAAGTCTTTAAGGATTTGGTTGAAAACCAGTCTGGAAGGAAAATCAAGGCCCTCAGATCTGACAATGGTGGTGAGTATGTCAAGTGTGAGTTTATTAATTATTGTGCAGATGCAGGTATTCAGATGCAACATTCTATCCCTTACACACCACAGCAAAATGGTGTTGCTGAGAGGAAGAACAGATCACTGAAGGAGATGGCAACATGCATGATGGCGGCCAAAACTTTGCCACCAAAGTACTAGGCCGAAGCTATCAACTGTGTAGCCTATATTCAAAATAGGTTTCCTCACAAACAACTTGATGGTATGACTCCCTTTGAATCATGGAGTGGGCACAAGCCAGATGTGACCCATTTCAGGATTTTTGGCTCAAAGGCTTGGGCTAGAATCCCGACAGAGAAGAGGAAGGCTTTGCAGCCCCAAATCCAAGAGTGTCTTTTTGTGGGATACTCTGAAGATTCAAAAGGGTACAAGTTGATAAATTTGAGCACAAACAAAGCCTTCATTGAAAGGTGTGTTCAGTTTGAAGAAGAACCCCTTGCAGAAGTGGAGATTGGTGAAGCCTCTTCACCACCTGAACCTCAAGAAGTAAGTAAAGAGTTTGTTGAACATGCTGATTATGATTTGTCTGATGGATATGAGTTTATTGCAGACCCTAACAGCCCTAAAATGCCAAAATGGGCATCCAAGACACTACATGCAGCAGGAGAGCTAGCTGGGGATCCCAATCACCCAAGGAGGACTAGATCTCAATTTGAGAGTGGTCTGTGCATGAAGGATCCTATGTTTGCTGAAAAATGCTATTTGATGGTGGAGTATAATCCTCAAACATATGAAGAAGAATCAGGAGATCCAAGATGGAAAACATCCATGAGGGAGGAGTTCAGCTCACTCCAGAAGAGCAACACATGGGAGCTAGTGGATATACCTCCAGGAAGAAAGTTAGTCCAGTGTAAGTGGGTCTATAAGACCAAATTTGCTGCCGATGGTTCACCACTGAAGTACAAGGATAGATTGGTAGCCAAGGGCTACTCACAGGTTCATGGTATAGATTACAATGAGACTTTTTCCCCAGTGGCAAAGATGGATTCCATCAGGCTAGCTCTAGCCATTGCAGCCTCAAGGCAATGGGAGGTACATCACATGGATGTAAAATATGCCTTCCTAAATGGAGATCTCACTGAAGAGATATATATGCAGTAGCATCAAGGTTTTTCTACTAACCCTTCTCTTGTGTGCAGGTTGAGAAAGTCATTGTATGGGCTAAAGCAAGCCCCTAGGGCTTGGTATGCCAAGATCGATAGCTTCTTGCTATCACTGAATTTTGTTCGGTGCAAATCAGATCCAAATGTCTATTTGAAGTTAGTTAATGGTTCATTAATGATCATTGTGTTATATTTTGATGACCTCCTCATTACAGGAAGCTCAGAGGCTGATATTGCTTCCTTAAAAGGAGCTATGAACCAAGCCTTCTCCATGACAGATTTGGGGCTCTTAAGTCAATTTTTGGGGCTTGAGATTGCTCAAAACAAAGCTGGAATCAAGGTGCACCAGTCCAAATATTCCTTGGACTTGCTGAACAAATTCAGAATGAAGGATTTCAAAGCAAGTAAAACTCCTTTCCTTTCAAGAGTGAAGCTGGAAGAAGCTGATTCTTCACCTATGGTAAACAATACACTATATAGGCAATTGATTGGATGTTTATTGTATCTGACACATACTAGACCTGATATTTTTTATGCAGTAAGTGTGGATTCTAGATACATGGATCATCCTCATGAGATCCATTGGAAAGCAGCCAAAAGGATCTTTAACTTTGTTCAGGGAACAAGGACACATGGGATCTTCTATAAAGCAAAATCTGATCTTGATTTGATTGGATTTACTAACAGTGATTGGGCAGGTGATAGCACAGATAGAAAGTCCACTTTAGGATATGTGTTCATGCTTGAAGAAGGGCCAATTAGGTGGTCAAGCAAGAAACAGAGTGCCATTGCACTCTCATCTACAAAAGCAGAGTACAGAGGAGTTGTCAATGCAACAACTCAATGTTTATGGTTGCAGGGTTTACTTGGAGAGTGTGGCTTCGAACCAGAGTACTCAACTACCATCTACTATGATAACCAGAGTACCATTCAAATCTGCAAAGATCCAGTTTAGAAGCAGAGAACCAGACACATTGAGATCCATATGCACTACATCAGAGAACTTGTGCATGATGGCACCATTCACCTACTCTTCTGCTCATCTTTAGAACAAGTAGCTGATATCTTCACCAAAGCATTTTGTGAGAAGACCTTCAGCAATCTCAAATCACTGTTGGGGATTTCTGATCATGCTGTGAAAGCATGAGTGAAGACAAGATTGTACAATTTTGTTTTACAGTCCATGTTTAAGGAAGGATTTTCCCAAGTTGGTTTTGCCTCTTTCCTTGTTTAAATGGACATGCAGTATGTAAAGGGTGACTAAGCCTTGTTTCTAGGCCCTATAATTTTCTGATATATTAATCATAATTCAGGCTTAAGGGGGGGTGTTAGAATAATCAACCCATAGTTTACCCACTTAGACATTAATTTCATTATTTTTGTCTTATTAGCCTAGTTCATGTGTCCCACCTTGTGCAAGTTGTCATTTGCCTATCTATAATGGTCAAACTTGCCTTATTTGACTCATGTAGCACATGGGAGAGCTAAAGGAATCAATTCTACTTTATTCCTAGCCTCCTAGGCGCCCTTCTGCTTTTTCTTCTTTATTCCCTGCTTTTTCAGTGTTTTAAGGCAAAAGGAAAAGCTAGACTAGATGAGGTTGACTAGTTTTTTGTCCTACACATCCTCCTCTCTTTTCTCCATGAAAAAGAATGTATGAGCTGCCATTCCATCACTCTTTATCTTTCCTAAGCCATTTTTCCAATTCATGAGCTCCATGACAGATTTGGGATCAGCTTTTTACACCTATGGGGGATTTGCTTATTTTTAGTAAGCCTTCTTTATGCTAGATTCGAATTGCTCCTAATGCATTCGAATCCTTGATGTATGTTATTTATTTAGAAACCTATTATTTTATAGGGTTGGCTATTGTACACTGATTTAATACAGTTTAGTGTTCAGCTCCAATTTTCAGTCTCTTTGTGAGTGATTTTGCATGATCAATTGTTAATTGTTGTGAGTAAAATTAATCTATCACCTGGTTCAATTTCCACAGAAGGTGGATCTGTTGTTGACCATTTAAATGAGTTTAATACACTTACCAATCAGTTAAGTTCTATAAAACTGAACTTTGATGATGAGGTTAGGGCTCTTCTAATCTTGTGCTCATTGCCAAAAAGCTGGAATAGCTTGGTCATGGATGTAAGTAACTCTGTCCTAAGTTCAAACACTCTTAAGTTTGATGATGTTGTTGGTGTTATTCTTAGCAAGGAAATGCGAAGAAAAATCACAGGTGATACATCAGGTAATGCGTTGACCATGGAGAGCAGAGGGAGACAAAATGAGAGAGGAAGGAGCCCAGGAACTCATGGAAAGTCTAAAAAGGGAAGATCCAAGTCCAGATTCAGAAAAATAGAGTGCTGGAACTATGGTGAGAAAGGAAACCTAAAGAAGGACTATAGAGCACCAAAGAAGAAAGGTGAGAGGCAACAAGAGACTACCTAGGAAGCTAATGTAGCAGGTGATGTGTTACAAGATGCTTTGATTCTTGCATTAGATAATACTAGTGATTACTGGGTAGTATATTTAGGGGCTTCATGTCATGCTACACCCCATAGGAAATTCTTTTATGATTATGTTCAAGGTGATTTTGGGCATGTGTTATTGGGGGATGATGAACCATGTAAAATTGTTGCAAAGGGTAAGGTATGGATTAAGCTAAATAATGGAAATGACTGGTTTCTTAATGATGTAAGGCACATTCCTACTATGAAAATAAATCTGATCTCAACAGGGCAGTTGGGAGATGGAGGTTGTTTGTCTACATTTGGAGAAACATGGTGGAAGGTCACTAAAGGATCAATGGTAATTGTAGAAGGAGATAGGATAGTTACGTTATATTTATGTCCTCATAATACTGATTATTCTATTTATGTAGCTTCCACAGAAACAGGTGCAGCGTTGTGGCATCATAGGCTTGGCCAGATGAGTGAGAAGGGGATGCAGATTCTCCACTCAAGGAAACTACTTCCAGATCTAAAGCAGGTAAGTTTGGAATTTTGTGAGAACTATGTTTATGGAAAATAGAAGAGAGTTAGATTTCTTAGGGTTGGGAAACAAAAGAAGAGTGAAAAGTTAGAGCTTGTCCATACAGATGTATGGGGACCAGCTCAGGTACAATATCTGGGTGGCTCTCGTTATTATGTTACTTTTATTGATGATGCAACTAGAAAAACTTGGGTTTATTGCATTAGACAGAAATCTGATGTGTTTGATACTTTTAAGAAGTGGAAAGATTTGGTTGAGAATGAGAGAGGAAATAAGTTGAAATGTTTCAGATCTGATAATGGAGGTGAGTATTGCAGCAAGGAGTTTGACAGTTACTATTCACACAATGGGATTCACAGAGAGAAGACAGTCCTTGGAACACCCCAAGAAAATGGTGTGTCAGAAAGGATGAACAGAACGATCATGGAGCGTGCAAGGTGTATGAGATTGCATGCACAGTTGCCCTTACAGTTTTGGGATAATGTTGTAAACAATGATGTCTATTTAATAAACAGAGGGCCTTCAAGCGCTTTGGATGGTGGCATTCCAGAGGAGGCATGGACAGGTAAACAGGTAAAATACTCATTTTTGAGAACTTTTGGTTGTGAAGCATTTGTCCATATTGATAAAGATGATAGAACAAATCTTGAGGCTAAATCCAACAAATGTACCTTTATTGGATACGGGGTTGATGATTTTGGTTATCGCTTATGGGATCTTAAAAATTGCAAAATCATTAAGAGTAGAGATGTAGTATTCAATGAAAAGGTCATGTACAAAGATTAGTTGCAGGGAAAGAAAGAAGAAAAGTAAAACACAGAGTACACAGTGCTTGATGAAATCAAAGAAAATGCAGTTCTAAAAGCACCAGAAAATCAAGAGTAGCAGTAGGTACCTGAAACTCCTACAACTGTAAGAAAGTCTGCCAGGTTAAGTAGACCCCCTGAACGATTCTCTCCTTCACTGTATTATTTATTGATGACTGATTCTGGTGAACCAGAATTCTTTGAAGAAGCAATGCAAGTAGAAACTAGAAAGAAGTGGGAGCAAGGCATGGATGAGGAGATGGATTCATTGGTAAGAAACCAGACTTGGGATCTAGTTAAGTTGCCTGCAGAAAAAAGGGTATTGCAGAATAAATGGGTTTACAGGTTGAAGGAAGAAGATGGAGGAAAGAAGCGGTACAAGGCTAGACTTGTTGTAAAGGGGTTTGCACAAAATAAAGGTATAGACTTTGATGAAATATTTTCTCCTATTGTTAAAATGACTTCAATTAGAACTATTTTAAGTCTAGTGGTGGTAGAAGATTTGCATATTGAACAATTAGATGTAAAAACGGCCTTTCTCCATGGGTATTTCGAGGAAGAGATTTATATGCAGCAGCCACAAGGGTATGAGGTCAAAGGGAAGGAGAATTTGGTTTGCAGGTTGAAGAAGAGCTTGTATGGCCTGAAGCAAGCTCCAAGGTAGTGGTATTTAAAATTTGATAAGTTTATGACAGAACAAGGTTATGATAGATGTCATTCTGACCATTGTGTTTATTTCAAGAGGCTAGATAATGGAGGATATATTATCTTGTTATTTTATGTGGATGACATGCTTGTTGCAGGGTCTAACATTCAGGATATAAATGTGCTCAAAAGAAAACTAGCTAAATCATTTGTGATGAAGGATTTGGGTGTTGCAAAGCAAATCCTTGGTATGAGAATAGCAAGAGACAAGAAAAATCACAAATTGACATTGTCTCAAGGTGAGTACATAGAAAAGGTGTTGCAAAGGTTTAGAATGCAGAATGCAAAACCAGTCAGCACACCTTTGGCAAGCCATTTCAAACTAAACAAGCATATGTGTCCATAGACACAAGAAGAGATAGATTACATGTCCAAGATTCCCTATTCATCAGCAGTTGGGAGCTTGATGTATGACATGGTGTGCACAAGACCAGATATTGCACATGCAGTGGGAGTTGTGAGCAAGTATATGAATAATATAGGTTAAGAGCATTGGAAAGTAGTACAGTGGATTCTCAGGTATTTGAGAGGTACCACTTCTCATGCATTATGTTTTGGAGGTTTAGACACTGTTCTACAGGGATATGTTGATGCAGATATGGCTGGTGATAAAGACAGCAGGAGGAGCACCACAGGGTATGTGTTCACTGTAGGTGGAACAACAGTAAGTTGGATTTCAAAACTGCAACATGTTGTTGCACTTTCAACAACGGAAGCAGAGTATGTTGCTGCTACAGCGGCTAGTAAGGAGATGATTTGGTTGCAGAGGTTCATGGAAGAATTGGGTAAGAAATAGGAGAATAGTAGGTTGTACAGTGACAGCCAGAGTGCCATTCATCTTGCAAAGAACTCAGCCTTTCATTCGAGGACTAAACATATAAAACTCAAGTACCACTTCATAAGATCTGTTCTAGATGAAGAACTGTTAAGACTGGAAAAGATTCACACTAGCCAGAATCCTGCAGACATGTTGACAAAGGGAGTAACCAGAGAGAAACTGAGTTCCTGCTCGGTTTCTATTGGCCTTAAAGCATGAAGGTGAAAAGAAGAAATTGTCCAAGTCCAAGGTCCAGAACATAGTCCAGCAAGTGCAGTAGCAGTGGAGTTGCTCTGATTAGTCTCCAAGTGGGAGATTGTTGGTTGTGGAGCCTAATCTTCCAGATCCAGAGATATTATTTAGTTGTGATTGTAACCCAGAAGTATTATACACTCGTTCCCCCTACGTTGGGGTTCGAGGTAGCACCCCGAAAAAGGGGGTTTGGGGGCAGTGCCCCCGAGAAAACGGGGGTTCGAGGACAGAGCCCCCAAAATTATTTTTTTGGGATGTGTGTTGGCCAATAGTATTGTGGACCCATGGTATTGGGTTAACCCTAGAATTTTACCATTGTATTTCCCCTATAAAAGAGAGCATTGTAAATTGACTGGGTATGGTATTGTATTGTATTGGAAGAGAGATTGTGAGAGCATGAAGAGGAAGTGTAACGGTTTTGCTGCAGGGTGTATCCCTTCATATTTCTATATTGTAATAAAAGGACTGGCAAATTTCTTTATGGACGTAGCCCATCGTTTGGGTGAACCATGTTATATCTATGTCTCTTTGTAATGTTTTAATGTGTTTTGCATCTTGTTTATTGATTTAACTGTATATCTGTTATTGCTCTATGGTCCTGTTTTCTAACATCATGGCCTCATCCCACAAATTTTCAGCCAAACTTTTGGCTTCCAGCATGCATGTGGCCATCTCCTTGAGTTCCTGATTCTTTCTCTCTGCTACACAGTCCTGCTAGGGAGTGTAGGGAACACAGGGGCTTCACTTTTTGACCAATATCCTATCATGTTAGTTCATATTGTGGGTTTTAAAATTATCAAAAATTGAACCAATATATTGCATGTATTAGGGGGGATGAGGGGTTTAAGGTGGGGGTGGGTAGGGTGGTTTATAAGGATTGAGGTATAAAAAGGGCTGGGAAGGAGGTTTTAAGTATTGGGAGGGGGTTTCAACAAAAAGAGTTTTGGTCAATATCTCTGGAAATTAAGGGTATTCTTTAATATCCCATGATCGCACGTGCTATGTGAGAGGTTCACTAAGTGAATTACGAGTGGTAGGGAATGGAATGTTACATATTAACCCCACTTTTTGAACATATCTACAACAATTAATAACTGATATATTCCCCTACATTAACATATTGGAGATATTTAATGTTTCTCCTGGAGGCATTCTCAACTAGTGCTTTCAATTCAACGAATTTCTCCAACACTTCATATTTTTTCTTGATGAAGAAAACCCAAGTGTATCTAGAAAAATTATCTATGAAGGTGAGTACATACCGGGATCCATTCATGCATGTGGTTGGCATAGGTTCACTGATATCATAATTAATCATCTCCAAAATACTCTTTGCTCGACTTTCCTTCCCCCGATCAAACTTGTGCTCAGGGTGTTTGCCGACAATACAACCCTTGTGAATTCCTTTGGTAGTTTTGATGGCTGGAAGGCATTCAACCATGGAATTTTTCTGAAGTTTTTGCAAGTACCTGAATTTTAAATGACCGTACCTTTCATGCCATAGCCTATTGACCTCATTTCCATGATTCAGAAGAGCGGCGGGCTTTGCATCTGCTAAAAAATGGGAAAACATAGAGGCCTTAGCATGATGGTTTTCTAAGCCTGTTGCAACAAGTTTCCTAAATGTAATTTCAGTGATTTATACATCATTGGGGATGAAGGTGACTCACTTGGGCACTCCAGTATGAGTCATTTGATATACACTCAAGAGGTTGGAGGCCAAGGAGGGTACATACAGAACATAAAAAAAAATTCCATGCCCAAGATTTACAGTACCTTTTCCTTTCAAAATGATGGTAGAATCATCTCCCAAGTGGATGGGAATGCTTTTGTCGATGTCGAGGGATGAGAAGGAGTCTCACTTTCCATCATGTGATTCGAAGCTCCAAAGTCTATGAGGAGAGCATTGGGAATCGAGGTGCTTGACATGAGAGAATGACCTCTTTCTTGTTGGATATCCCGATCTTGATTATCTCTCTTTCGAACACTCTTTGAAAGATTGATATTGTTTCTCTCGAGGAGGAGAGTCATATCATCAAGCTTCTTCTTCATGTAGGAATTTTTAGGGTGGAATCCCTTCCTGCAGTAGGAACACTTGATTTTATCCTTTTCTTGATGTCCTTTGTTCTTGTGTTTATTTGAGCTAGAAGGATTTTTTTGCTAGTAGTTCTTTTCTTTAGGATTTGGAGCATCAAATTTAGCCTTTGGATTCTTCTGCTTCCCTTTTTCCTTCAAATCTTTTAACCCAAAAGAAAACAAAGCTTGATATTTTGAGGATCTAAGGATCCCCATCTGTACAAGATTGTCATGCTCATTTGTAAGGGTCTTGATGAAGGCATCTAGTGCAGGAATTTTCCAATTTGGGATTGTTAGCTTCCCAGTATGGAATGTTGAAACAAAGACTAAATAATCCAGACTAAGTTTTGAGAGGATAGCTAATATGAGTTGATCACCATCCTTCTCAATATTTTACTACTTTAACTCGAGCACCAAATGTTTTAATTTTGTGAAAAATTCATTCATGGATTTGAAGCTTCCTGGATTCAGGGAAATCAACTCGTTCTCAAGCTGATAGATCCAAAAATCATCTTGTTTATCAAACAAGGTAGAGAGATGATCCCAAATATTCTTCGGAGTGTTCAATCCTGAGATGTGGAAAGGAATATCTTTGGAGATAGGCAAGCACAAGAAACCATAAGCCTCATCCATCTTTGTTGGAGAAGGGTCCCGCAGCTATAGAAGAAGCTGCTAGTTTAGTGGAGAGATAAGTTTTGGCGGAAAGAAGATAAGAAAGAGCTACGATGCCATAGCATATTTCCAGCTGTAGAGCAGAGCTGGAAACCATGAATTTTAAGATAGAGAAGTCAAGAAAGGCAACGGTACCTGAGCGACCGAGAAGAGAGAGCTCACCCACTGCATTGAAGGCAGCGGCGGAAGACATGAGGGCTCAGCGAACCTCATAAAGGAGAAGGAGCAACGAGGCTGAAGCATTGAAGATGAAGGACAGAAAAGCGAAGCAGTGCATAGTACCCATGATTAGTGCCGGGAAGCATGGAAGACTGCAGAGAGCTGTGGTGTGACGGAAAGCGACTACCTCAAGTACAGATATGGCCGAATGTCACTAGTTAGGGTTTGGGTTACTGTTGGTACAGGCCCACAGTGTTGTAATGGCAAGACCTTCGGGCTTCCTATAAAGGGATATATTTTGTATTGTAAAAGGTTGGAATTTTGGGCATTTTAGGCCATCCAGCTAGTCAGATAACATATAGTTAGCCATTGAGTCTGTTAGCTCATAGTTATCTTGTATTGTAATAGAGTTGAGCTCTGGTTCTGTTATTAGCGGTAGCAATCTTACTGTAACCAGTAGCTGGCTTACAGAGCATGCATGTAACGATCCGCAGGGATCGACAGAGAGGGAAGAGTATATTGTAGGAGAGAAATATAGAGAAGATAAGAGATCTAAGAGAGAAGATCTTGAGCTGCATATGCGGTGCCGCATAACTATGTTTTACCTTCCCCTGAGCTATAATAAAAAAACAGTTCTGTGGACGTAACTTCCATCCTGGAGGTGAACCACGTTAAAATCATGTGTTATGTGATTGGATTATGTGTTATGTTATTTGTGCATCTATCAGTTATTTCGTGAGCATTGTTTACAGTTAATGAATGAATGTGTTAATCAGTTCATAGTAATATAGATGGATAATCATAAGTCTAGTCTCTGGCATGTTGTATGTGGTTCATTTATGCTTTGTGTGAAACAGTCACTAGTTGCAGTATTGAATAACCTTGTATGTTAAGTCTTGCACGTTGACATGAGAAACGCTAAGTGCGCTAAACCGCGGAGGTAGGATATCATAGAGAGGTGATACCGCATCGGCAGAGGAGCTGCGGTGCGCAATACCGCAGGTTGAGGACTTGGCGTTGGGCAAGAGATGCGTGTCACATGGTGTGAGGCGATGCGGTAAGGTTGGAGATATCGCGACTCAGTGAAGTGCGTGACGTAGAAGGGGGCCGCACGATGGTAAAAAGGGAATATCTCGCGGCTAGAAGAGCGGCGAGACGAGGAGATCGCGCGACACGAGCAGAAGGTCGTGCGACGCGCAAAGATAGAGACCTCGCAGCTAGGAGAGCTGCGGGTCGCAAGCAGGATTGGCAAAGAACCTGGTCCAAGACACTTGAGTCCTTGTCCAACCCATTAGAATCACTTCGGGTGAGACTTCAGGACGCTTTGCGGTCTGTCGTCGAAAGGGCCAGTGAGCTAGGGGTGTTGTTGGTTGATTATAGTAAACCCGGGTCTACCCATCACAGCCAACAATCTTATTCCAATATTTCATCTTCTCAGCAACAACATTAGACTATGTTTTTTGTTCATTGTGACCCGGTAGAGCCCTTTTGAATAGAGCTGAATCTCCATATCCTCCTTCCATTGGTGGTAATTGAAGGAGGTGAAAGGATCTAGAGAAGAAGCCATGGAGTTTCTATAGCGAATGCATTGAAGAACATGCAAAAACCTGCAATCAACACAAAAAATTCACTGTAACGTCATATAGCCTACACATTTCATGTTTTCATCACACCCATCATAATTGATCAAGCAAGCTTGATTAACAATTCATTTACTTGGGGTATTAAGTGGTAAACCTTCAACTTCTGGTGCATTGCTAGAAATTTTGAGCTTTTTTGCTCAATTTTGCATGCTAGTCCTGTCAAAATCATGTTTTTCCGAAGAAATAGCTTCATCCCACAGTGGCTCTGATACCATATTAATTCTGTCACAACAATCTTGAGACAAAGCATAGACTTACAAAAGATTCAATACAAGTTAGACATGAGATGACATAATGGTACTACAATAGGAGGTTACAGCTCTGTATAATCAATAATGGAATGAATAACACAATACAATGTCATGCAAACTTGCATGCAATGGAGACAACTCGAATTCACTAGAGGTCATTCAAATTGAATGGATGGGTGTAGCTTAACTAACTATTGGGCACATTGAACACATGAGTTAACCACAAATCTAGCCATGATTGACTCAATTGAGTCCTAACTGAATCGAAGCGCAATGAATGACTGAGTCTAACTGAATGTAACTCATTTTCATGCCAAATAGTAGGTGGGGGTGCATCACTCACTCCAGTTAACTCTGATGAAGTGAACTAAATTGATATTGGTCATCAGAAGTTGTTGGAGGTGCATTAGGTCACTTCAATTCTCCAATATTAGCTCAAAATAGACAATGACATGATGGAGGCACCTTTACAACTCAACTTAACTGAATGTTAGGTGGAACAACAATCATTTAGCTCATTGGTGCACTTTCTGACACCTAGATCACCCAGAAATGATCCCTGATTGAAGGAGGAAGCCTATTTAGCCTCCCTGATTGAAGGAGAAGGCTTATTTGGCCTCCTTGATTGAAGGAGGGCATGAGTGTGATGATGATGATGTCATGTATGTGCATGCTGATTCCAACTAAGTCAATAAAACTTAGGATAGTGGTTAATTAGGCCAAAATAGACCAAATAGGTGTGTGGGTTGGATAATGACTCCAACAATATGGTGGATAAAATTAATGCCAAATTTTTAACCAAGTCCACCACATAGCCATTTTTTAATCCTTAATGAATGTCAAAATGGGATATAACCCTTATGTCAAATTAGAGAGATAACCTTTGATCAATGTCGCAATGCGACGAACCCCTTGGTGAATGTCACATTGCAACATAACCCTTGATAAACATCATGTTTCATATCCCTTAATGAACATCGAATGTCACATTATTAATGTGTCTCAACTTGGGTTGTGTTCGCATATACCAACTTTTAATCCTTAATGAATGTCAAAAAGGGATATAAACCTTGTGTCAAATTAGACATAAGGGCCTTGATAAATGTCACAATGTGACATAAGCCTTGGTGAATGTCGCAATGCAACATAACCATGATAAATATCACAATGTGACACAACTCTTAATGAATATCGCAATGCAACACAACTCTTGATAAACATTACAATGAGACATAAGTCTTGATGAATGTTGAATGACACATTATTAATTTGTGTCACATCTTAATTTTTGTCAATGTATGTTGAAGACATTATTATCAATGGTTGTGGCAACATCTACCACAAATTATTAATGTTATAATTAATATAATTTAGATATAATATTATATTATTATTTTCTACATTCTTCAATGGTTTGGTGGCATTTTGACATCCATAAAAGGTTTATGTCCCATTGTGATATTCATTAAGGATTAAAAAAGGGTTATGTGGTGGCGTTAGTTGAAATGGTAATGATATTACAAAATGCAACAACCACATTAATAAATGCATATTAACAATATTATTATATCACATTACATTTCCCAATGCACAATCTTCATCTAAATACATAGATCAATAAGTGGTGGATTAATACTACTTTTTTCTATTTTGTAGGATTTATGTGTTTTTATTTATAACATGATCCCAAACTAGAATAGTTGATTCCTAGATAATTAAAATGGAAAATATATTGGATTGTGTTAATAATAAAACAATTAGTTAGATATTGGTTCTTTAATATTTGCAAATTAATCAATACTCCGTAAATTGAAATTATTTTACTTCATAATTACTTAATTATTGCAACTTTTTTCTATTTGTATGATTTGTGTTACTATTAATGTAATTAACATTACCTAACCTTAAATGATTTTAGTGAACCATGGTTGACTATAGTTAACATTTGTTAGCTTAGGTTGACTTAGTGGACAACACTTGTTTATGATTGACTTTCCTTAGATAAGGATTATGGTGGACAATGTTTGACCATGGTTGAGAAAGTTAGACCCTAGTTAATCATTGTTCATTATGATTTGACTATGGCTTAGGGAGCATGACCACATTTAACATGGTTGACTAAGTTTGAGCATAGTTAACCATGGTTGACTTTAATGAACCATGTTTATAACAATTATCTTCACCATCTAAGATTTCAACACAAATAGTTTCAAGGAATTCCTAATCATTTATCTTAAAGCATATACTCACTCTCCACAAAAACATTATAATTAAAATTTAAAAAAATAAAAAATAAAAACATTTCTTAAGTACAAACACATTGTAATATTACAACATAATAAAAGACAGTTTAAGGTCGAAGAACAAAACAATGATAAAATCTACTCGTACTACCATCGACCATTAATGGAAGGAACATGGTATGGGAACTAGAGCATGATCATTAATAGAAGGAACACGGTATGGGAACTAAAGCATGGTACATTTTAATTTTATAAGGATCAAATCAACCTTTTATATATGACAAAATTATGGACAATTTTTGAGGTTTTATGATTTTTTTAATTTGATTTAAATTTAAAAAGTAGATTTTAAATCATATTTTAGAAATTATATTCAAAATATATGTTTGATATATATGTACAATGTAATTTAAATGAGGATAACTGTATAGTTGAACTTTAACAATAAACTAAAATAAGTAATAACTTTTTAAAATCTAAAGGATTAAAATGATTGAAAAATGATATATTATTCTTAATTGAAATAAATAATTCATAATAATTAATATAATAATTTTATTTATTTTAATATTCTAAATTTTATATTAATAATTTTTCAAAACATAAATAGATTTGAATGACTTATAAAAACACACAAGAGATTTGGATATTTTTAAATTCTATATTTATGTATTTAACAATGGAATTATATAAAAATAATTTAGGTTCAATTTTGTTTAATCTTATTTAACATATTAAATTAAAAGTTTTAAAATAATAATTTAAAACATATTTAACATAAAATTAATGATTAATCAAAATTAGATATTGATTATGATGATGATGATTAATATCTATTAAAACCAATTTTGGTTTATTAGATCTTAAAAAAGATAATACTTGGTTTACTTTGAAATCTTGTTCTTCTATTTAAAAAGTTTTCAAAGTTTGATATAGTTTTGGCAAGTTATGAGATTATTAAAATTTGTATTGTAGCAAATATTAAGAAACTCAAATCTAATGTCAATGTAAGCAAGTCACTATAAGAGAAAGTAATACAGCCATACTTGAATAATTATATTTAATAATTTGAATTTATATAATGATATAATAAGATTTTACTTGATATGAAGAAATATTAAATTTAAATTTAATTGATAATATTTAATAATTTGATTTTTGAATTTATATGGAGGGTATATTTCATATATCTAATAAATATGGAGATAAGGAAATAGTTGACTTTGGTGGAGATTTAGTGAATCATGCTTGACTATGGTTAACATTGTTTAGATTAATTTGACTTTAATGAATCACATTTCTTTATAATTGACTTTTGTTAGGTAAGGATTAGGAGTAGTCTATCTATTAAAGTGATTTTTGGTCAGAATTTGGTAAAAGAAATTTTCTAATATTACTTGAACAAAATAAGATACAAAATAAGCTAAAAAAATTTGAAAACATAGGCTATTTAGACTACACCTAAGGGTTATGGTTAGCTATGTTTGATCATGATTGAAAAAGTTAGACCATAATTAATGATAGTTTATTATGATTTGACAAGGTCTAAGTAAAGTTGATTATATTTATCATGGTTAACTTTAGTGAACAATGTTTAGAACAAGTATGTTAGCTACAAAGGTTTCAACACCAATACTTTCAAAATATTCTTAATTATTTCTCTTAAAACATATACTCACTAAGAACAAAAACATTATAGTTGAAGTTTAAAATACAATAAATATAAATAGAAATAGAAAATTTCTTAAAACATATATCTATTAAAGACAAAAACATTATAATTGAAGTTTAAAATTCTATAAATATAATTTTTTTAAAATATAATCACATGTAACTGAAGTTGAAAATAAAATAAAAGTAATTGAGATAAATAATATTTTTTTAAATTTAAATCATATTGTTTAAAATAATTAAAAAGAAAAGAATTTTTATATTAACATTAATACTAATACATGACACTACTTTTAATATAATATTTTTATTTATAGTTTTATATTAATATTTTTTCAAAATACAATACATTTGAATAAATGATAGGGAAAGGATTTGAATAAATATTTTACAATTAATTTTTCTATAGATATGTATTTAACACTAAAACTACATAAAAAAAATTATCTTTCATTTTGATTAAAAACAATTTAAGTTTAATTTTAATAAATTTTATTTAATAATAAATTGAAATATTTATTTATTAATAATTTATAGTATATTTAACATAAAATTTATGAATAATTGATTAAAATTAAACAATAAATTCATATTTGAGTGATCATATTTAATAATGTAAATTTATATAATTCTAAATCAATATTTAACTTGATATTAAAAAATATTTAAATTCAATAATTTCAAATAGGAAGAAAATAAAATAGTTAAATTTGCTTTATATCTTAATGAAATCTCCAAAATCTTATGTAAGAGTAAACTAAAACCTTTAAAATAATAATAGAAAACACATAAGTTTAATATTTTTTATAATTTTGTAAAAGTTCATTAAGTTTATATTTACATTCTTATAAAATTTAATTTAAGAAACCAAATAATTCGTCAAAATTACACATAAAATATTGAAGTTTAAATCTAACTAATCATAATGATATGAATGCATTTAATATATATGTATCTTTGAAGAGGGAGAATTGAGAAAAAAGTGAGTAGTTAACTCTTTTTTTTGGAAGTCGGTAATAAATTGAATTGATATGAATGTATTTAATATATATGTATCTATGAATAGGGAGAATTGAGAAAAAGTTAGCAGTTAATTTTTTTGGGGAAGTTTGAAAGTTTATGCATTTAAAACTTTAAGAGGTTTTTTTATATTTTTAATAAGCTTTTTTATGTCTATTGAATGGTGGAATTTCCAAAATACAATCTTTTAAGAAAATAAAACTTAAAAAAAAAATTAAAACACATTTTATACAAAATTAAAATTTCTATTTAAACTTTATAATATAAATGAAAACTTTAATTTAAAATATATAATACAAAATTCTAATTTTATATTTTTATAAAATTTAATTTTCATTTAATTAATCAAAATTATATGAAAAATAATTATATTAATTAAAATTATGTAAAAATATTTTAGTTAAAATTTAAGTTATCATATTTAAAAATTTAAATAATTTATTAATTTGAATTTATATAGATTATACTGATGATGATGGTGGTGGTGGTTAACTTCCACTAACACCAAACTTTGGTCTATACCTAAAGAAACCAATTAATTAGTTCATTATAAAATTATATTCCTATGCTCAAAGAGCTTGGAGAGAAGCCTCCCAAGCTCATTGAGATTTAATGTGGGTGTACGCAGCGAACTCTAAGAGGAAATTATTTTCATCTTCAAAGTTTCTGTTCTCAGAGAGATGGCAGATCCTTTCCAACCACCTGTTTCACTATGAAGCTTGTGAGAGTTCATTCTTATCTTGGCTATATTAACTTTGTCCATCTAATAAAGAATCTCCAATTATTTAGAGAAAATTATATAAACTCTCCTAAAATTAATAATACAAAATTAGAAATTTAAAACTAATAATAATCCAATCTACACACCAAATGCATTGTCTATGGAAATATGGAGAGTACCCTTAGTCTACCCTTAGTCTACACCAATTTTATGAGGCAAAAGTATGGAGATGCATCATTATTTAATAATTAATAATAGTTGATTAATAATTAATTAATAATTAATAATAGATTCAAATTTGAGTGATCATATTTAATAATGTGAATTTATATAATTATAAATTAATATTTAATTTTATATAAAAATATTTAAATTCAAATATTGTTTATTTTATTTAATCATTTAATTTTTCAATTTATATATATATTGTAGATTTCATAATTGTAAACTAATATTTAATTTAATGGGGAAATTATTTAAATTCAAATGTTGTTAATCATATTTAATAATTTGATTTTAGAATTTATATAAATATTGTAAACTTCATATATTTAATAAAAATATAAGAAAGAAAAAATAGTTGAATTAGATTTATACCATATGATGAAATTTCTAACATTAAAAATAAACTAAAACCTTTAAAATAATAATATAAAACACATAAATTTCATATTTTTTGTAATTTTGTAAAAACTTATTTAAGTTTATATTTACATTTTTAATAATAATAAAAACATGTAAATTTCATATTTTTTATAGTTTTATAAAAAATTACTTAAGTTTATATTTACATTTTTATTAAATTTAATTTAAGAAAACAAATAACTCACCAAAATTACAAATAAAATATTTACATTTGAAATTAACTTATCATAATGTAATAAATTAAATTGATATGGATCATAAAATATTTGTACTTATGTATTTAATATGAATATGAAGAATTGAAAAAAAAAGTAAGCAATTAACATTGTTTCATGTCCATTTTCAAAAAAAACATTTTTTAGAAAATAAAGCTTAAAGAAAATAAATTAAAACATAGTTTATATAAAATTAGAATTTTAATTTAAAACTTATATTACAAAATTTTAATTTTAATTAAAAACTTATAATATAAAATTATAAATTATAACTTTTGTATTTTAACAAAAAAAATTTACAAATAATTAATCAAAATATTACGATGGAGCGTTGTCCACGCCATCATAGTAAAACAGGAAGATAAAAAAAAACATTCTAAATCTTGAGTAGTCGTTGTAGGATAACGATCGAAAAAGCCAGTGCGTTTTTAAAAGAGAGCTGTATGATCGTTCTGGAGGATTCAAAACGAGGTCGTGGTGCAACATTTTGTCGGTTTGCAACATTGGTGCAAGAATCTGTTGGCTTGTAGAATAATAGGTATTCCTTTGGGCCTGTTTATATTAGGGTTTAGGTAATCTTTTGGGCCTATTCATATTAGGTTGTTACTTTCTGGATTGTTTGCAGAATAATAGGTATTCCATTGGGCCTATTTATATTGGGGTTTAGGTAATCTTTTGGGCCTGTCCATGTTAGGTTGTTTCTTTCTGGATTCTCAATGGAACAATGCACTTCGTCTTGTTTGCTGCCATGGTGATGAATGGGAGCCAACCAGACCCAACTCAACTTTCAGCCCTCTCGCGATAGCTCTCTTTGCTCTGATAGCCAGGGCGTTTCTAATAGTGAGCTATTGAATCTATTTTTTTCTGCACCGTTCTGGAGGATTCGAACCCGCGAGGAGGACGAGGTCGTGGTGCAATATTCGGAGTGCTTACAGAATATTTCGATGCCTTGTAGCCTTGACAATCATCATGAGGCGACGAGGACGAGGTCATGGTGAAAGATTCTGAGTGCTTACATCATCATGGCATGCTCTAATCGAAGAAATGGAATGCAAGGTCTGTCTTGTCGAGTTTCAAGGAAATGAGAATTTAAGCCATCCTGAGATCTCTTCGAAAATATATTTTTTTCTGCAAACCATGGTTCTGGAGAATTCTAACTCGCGATGAGGACGAGGTCGTGGTGCCCTCTGGCGATAGCTCTCTTCGTTGTATAGTGAGCTATTAAATATATTTTGTTCTACAAACCATGGTTCTAGAGAATTTGAACCCACAACGAGGACGAGGTCCTTACGGAATATTTCGATGTTTGGTGGCCTGGAAAATCGTCATGGCATGTTCTTATCGAAGGAACGGAATGCGCAGTCTGTCTTGTCGAGTTTGAAAGGAAACAAGAATTTAAGATTTCTTTCGAAGTGTTGCGATCCTGAGATTTGAAGCCAATTTGCTCTCTGTCGCTTCAAATCAATAGTACTTTAGAACAAAATTTAGAGATCGTACAATCTATTCAACGAACACGACTGAGAAGATGTAAGGAATCTAGATATAAGGAATGTGATTGTGATTGTTATTGTTATGTTATTGTTATTGGCTTCCAGATCTGTTATTTGATTTGATGTTTGACTCTGCTAATCAGTATTGTTGTTTGATTTGTTGTTTACGCTGAAATTATTAAGGGATTTCACAGCGGGTTCCAATCCAGGAGGATCATATGACCGTGGCTAAGCTGATGAATGGGAAACAACCAAACCCAACTCCGATTTCATCCCTTTAGTGATAGTGACATGATAGCCAGTGTATTTTTAATAGAGATCTATTACATATATTTGTCCAGCGCTGCAAACCACGGTCCGGGAGGATTCAAAACGAGGTCGTGGTTAAAGATTCCGCAGGTTTGCAGAATAATAGGTATTCTTTTGGGCCTATCTATATTAGGTTTAGGGTTTTGGTATTCCTCTGGGACTGTCCATATTAGGTTGTTCATTTCTGGATTCTTAATTGAACAATGCACTTTGTCTTGTTTTTACTATGGCTGTGCTTTTTTTACAATGAGTTCCAATCCTGGAGGATCATATGATGGCTGTGATGATGATGAATAGGAGCCAACCAAACCAGCCAACTCGACTTTCAGCCCTCTGGTGATAGCACTCTTCGCTGTGATAGCCAGCGTGTTTTCAATAGTGAGCTATTAAATCTATTTTTTCCAGTGCTGCAAACCATGGTTCTAGAGGATTCGAACCCGAAATGAGCACGAGGTCATGGTCGCGATGCAACATTCCTAGTGCTTAATAAATTTGGTTTGTTGATTTTTTTTAATAATTAATAGCTTTTTAGTCCATTATGTACCAGAACGCCTTAGCTTTTGTTCAGTCACTAATATTTATTCATCTATTAAGTATGAGAATGCCTGTGCAGCTCCTTTTAGTCTTTGGGGCTGAGATTGTGCCAGCTTCTTTGTTTAAGGTTCTATTGTTAAGGTATGCATACTTTTTCTATTTGATGGTGTAGTAATAATTTTAAGTTTTTAGTCTTTGGGGATGAGATTGTGCCAGCTTCTTTGTTTGAGGTTCTATTGTTAAGGTATGCATACTTTTGATGGTGTAGTAATAATTTTAAGTTTTTGTTGGATATGATACTTTCAGTGATTTGAGACATGTTTGAAATTTATTTTGAATATGGTAGTTTCAATGATTTTAGGACTATCTTTTTTAATTTTAATTTTTGATATATTTTATTTTATTATTATTTATTAATACTATTATGATTGTTGTTAGTTTAGCATTTATCTTTTTATGGATACTGGTTTTATTTTCCTTTTTATAAATTTCATTATCATAATAACCATGACAATTTTGTTAATGTGTCATTTGTTAGATGATTACAGGGGACTCTCACTAGATAACCAATCAACCATTTTCATGTTCGACAATGGACATGAAACCATTTGCATGTTAGACGATCGACGGGCAAAGGTATGTACATCCATTGATGGATTTTCTCTCTCATCTTAATCTTGTTTTAAAAGAAATATTTAAAAAAATCTTAATCTTGTTTTAAAAGAAATATTTAAAAGAAATTAGAGATGAAGTTAAAATTATTAAAAAAATATATATCTAAATCAAATTAGAGATTGTTTTGTTGCACTCACCTTGATGGCTTGTATTAATGCATATAATTGTGTACCATAAAACACACAAAACAATTAGTGTAGAAATTTGATAAAGATATTTAATACTAAAAACCTAGAATGCTAATGGTACAAAAACCCTAGTTCTGTACCAAAAACCCTAGGATCCGAACCCTAGGTCGGTACCAAAAAATGATGCCTTACCTCTCTGTTTCCAAGACTCCATCTTTGAATTCTAAAGGGCATGCAGCCGTGCTTCGGAAACCTGCCTCTACATTCTCCCATGTTTAGTTAGTCAAACACTGAAACTATCATATTGGCAGAATTCAGTGATTTGAGACATTGAAAAGATATTGGCGGATTTTTATAGTTAGTCAGAGACCATCCGAGACTATTATTTTATTTAAAAGTACAAATCATGTTTACAATCCTACACAAAAAAGCATGTTATTTCATTTACACTTCACAATCCTACACAAAAAAGCATGTTATGTAAATCTACTTTATTTAATTATATAAATTTATTTTATAATATTTTTTTTAAATTTAATATATATTTTAATAATTATAAATTTCGTTTAATTATATTTTCAATTTATTCTGTAAATTTTGCTTTTTTTTTTAAATTTATAAAGGAATGTGAAATTTTTATTATATTTTATTACAAATTTAAAACAGAATATTTAATTTTTCATATTGTTTAAGGGTGTGCAATTTTATGAAATGTTTGATGTAACTTTTCTAGTACTACGACTACTACATAGAGACTTGTTTTTATTTTTTGTCAATGTTATTCTAGTTAATAATTTACCGTTTTCTTCTATATTGAAATTCTTTACAGTTTGAGTTAATAATTAAAAGTTTCTTGAAATAGTTTAGAGTTGTTATTAATAGTTTAGAGTGTTTTTAGATTATAAGTTGCTATTTTGTTTACTTTTGGTGTAAAGTTTTTCAATGGATTATTCATGGTTATATACAAAAATTTATTTGGAATATTTAAATGAGAATAGGATTGTAGAAATATGTCTTTTTTATGATATTCAATTGTAGACATTTTTAGATATTGTTCATTAGTATGTTGACCATAGGGGTTCCATTAAAATTATTTTGTAGAGTATTTTCAAAGGACCATTTTTGGAAATTGCATGGAAACAATTTCCTAACTCGGTATCTTGACACATGTGCCTTTCTTGTAGCTGGTAGCTGGGACGCTGTTGCGCTAGTAATAGGTGGAGGGAGGTAACTCCCAGAGAAGCCCTCCCAGTACGCCCCAAGTTGGGTGGTCGACCATGTATACAATTTTGTTTTAAAGTCGTCTAATGAGGGACCCCCCTTTGTTCACACTCTATTCATGCAACCTAGGAGATAGGATCTCTTTCCTTGATAATTATAACCTTAACCCGTATCACACCTAACTCCTTTAAACCTTAGTTACTTATCCACTATATCATCCAACCCATATAACTTCTAACCACTAAATTTTAGA
>LPNX010098460.1:324655-395758 GCA_001517045.1 Pseudotsuga menziesii | reverse complement strand
TTAATTTTAGATTGTTAGTTATACCATATACCATGTATCATGATAGTTTTCAATATCATGTATAATTACTTACCATAGTTTCCAATATCATATATCATTTTCCTTAAGTTACTATCAAAGTTGTTTAGTTGTTGAGAGACTAAGGTAAAACATACCATAGTATGGAAAAAAAACATTTGCATTTAAAATTAATTATAAAGAAATATTTGTTGCTAGCTTACAATGTAATTAACATGAGATCATAAATATTATAATATGTCAAACCTTAATAAATATGTGTTAAGAGTGAGCTTTTGTCCCATTGAAATCATCTTTCTTTACAATTTATTATTAATCATTGAAAATCATAGAAGATTTGTTGATTCTCCAATGGACAAACTTTTATTACATTGAGTTCCTCAATTTCGTAATATTGTTTTTATTCCTTTCATATAAAACTATCCATAAACATTATTTGATATTCTTGCAAGTAATAAAAAAAGGAATCCAAATGAATTGGATAGGGTAAATACCTCATGGAATTCAAATGTGTTGACTAGTATGAAGCACAAATGAAAATGTGCTTTTGCTATGTAGTAAACAAAAAAAATATTGAAAAGGAAAAAGAAATTGTAACTCAAATATATTTCTTATCAATAAATATTCTCAAAGGCAATTTTCCATAAATGAGATGTCATTCTCTATGTGGTATTTTGTCATGGTTAGCTTCTTTCTCATTAAAAACATTATTTTCTATTGTATGATACCTATAGTTTCTAGGGATGAAATGTGTGTTCTTATCATACACCTCATTTCATAAACTTCTTAAATGTCTAAATGTTGTCATGTGACCACATAAGAAACATGCATATTTACTAAAAAAATTGTTTGTAAAGCTTGAAAGTCATAAAATAATGTTAATAGAACTAAAAACATATTTGAAGCACAAAATAATGATTTATAAACCTTGTATTTTATTGCAAACTCGGAAGCTTAATTTTTGGGAGGTTTAACTTCTTTAACTTCTCTCTAAGACAAGATTATAAATTATTCAATCCTAATATTTATAACTCTTATACTTAATTATATTAACTCTAGTACTCGTCTCTAAATTCCAATGCTTATTATATGGGAGACAACTAAACATTATATTTAACTTGTGAAAGTAGAACAATGTGAGAAGCACCACTCTTATAGTCATTCAATGTCAAAGTAATATCTAAGAGAATAATTTCTTTTATACATATTTTATAATTATATAAATTTAAAAATCCAAATCTCAAAGCATAATTCATGGTAAAATATATAAACATTTACACATATTTTAATGTAATATATATGTTTGTCTTATTTAGAGAACTTTCAAGATGTCAAGTTTTAAGTTTAACCATGAACACACGTCTATAATGTTTTATTAAAATGTTTATTTAGAGTTTTTTTTTTATATTATATTTTATGATGAAAATATGGACATAACAAGAGTTCAAAATTATATATATATATATATATATATATATATATATATATATAACTACTTTTACCTCAAAAGAATTGTTAGGTAAAAAATGATTCTTAAATTTTATGGTTAAATGTTTTGTAAAAATAATTTTTTTAAACCACCCCCAAAAAGTCTAAAATATGTACCCTTTAAAAGTTTGTTTACAACATGAATGTGAGTAAATTAATAGATGTCATATAGTAACATAAAACATCAAAAATTAAATGAATGTGTTATCTCCCAAAATAAATTTATTTTCAATAAGCTCACTTAGACAATTTATTTTTTGATAGGATGAAGATTTCAAGTCATATTATGAAAGATATTGGGGTGACTAATAAATTTGGGATATCTTATGTTATGTTATTTAATAAATTTGAAAGTTTTAGCTTTCGGTGGCTTAGGCGAGATTTTCAACAACTCATTAGCCACCGAAAATCCTAGCTTTCGGCAGCTAATAGTTTAATGCAGGACCATGTTATCCATCGAAAGCCTGCTCATCACGTTCTTAATAAAATTTTGGGAAAATGACTTTTGGTGGCTTAGGCGAGCTTTCCAACAGCTCATTAGCCACCGAAAAGCCTTGGTTTCAGCAGCTTAGCAAGTGTTTTCAGGAGGACACTAACCACCAAAAGCAAATGAAATACGTTTTTGGAAAGGGAAACTTTCAGTGGCTTGGGAGAACTTTCAAATAGTTCATTAGCCACCCAAAGACCTGCCTTTTTGCAGCTAAACGATGAGGTCCGGAAAGATGATAATCCACCGAAAGCTCGTTACACATGTTCTTTTGGAAAGAAAGTTTCGGTGGCTTGGGAGAACATGTCGGTGGTTCATTAGCCACCGAAAGCTCAACTTTCGGCAGTTAGCAAACAAAACCCTAGATACTCTTAACCACCGAAAAGGCCGAAAAGAGAAAACGGTTACCTGTCCATCAAATCAAACTCGTCAGCACAAGACATGTCATGATTTGGCATGATAAACCACCTAAAGGATGGGGAAAATGCAGTAAGGCATAAGTTGATGATTAAAGAGGTTGTTATTGATCTGACCTTACTGATGGGAATCAAAACCCTAATCTACCCTCCATCTATCCCACGACTGCAGTAAACCTCCACTGAATAGCAAGTCCAAATTAAAAATGATTACTGGGATGTCTGTCTCATAGATATCACCAGAAGCTATCATCATCTCACTCGAGCACTTACCAAGTAGTTAACCCCTCAGACTTAGCGCTATACCTCTAGTACACTCCAACTTTGATTGCATGCATCCTTACTACTTGAGGCCATCTCTGAAAACCAGCTCGCTAAACTCTTCCATAGAATTTGAATTTTGATTTTTGCAGGTACTCAAAAGCACAATCAGAGATGAAGAAAGGAGGACCTGCTCTCAGGCAAGAACTAGGAGACATCAGCTACCTAGAATCACATCCAGAAGTCTTCCAGTTCTTCAAAGATGTAGGCTGTTACAAATTTTGTGAGAAAATTCAAGGTTCACACCCGCAAGTTGCTGAAGCATTTGCCCTTTTTTTTGATGGCTCCAAGGCACTGATAGGCAAGGAGGAGTTCCTAATGGATGAAACCCTAATTGCAGAAGCGACAGAAATCCTAAGAACTGGGAAGAAGTGGCTTAAGACCACCGTTGCCAAAAATGTGGAGGTCAGATCCTATCTAAAACCTAAACACAAAAATGTGGTATGGAAGAAAAGTGTTCCATCCACCTGGCTAGAAGAGAGATGGCAGCAATTACTAAAAGCAATTTTGGTGTATATAACCTATGAAGGTAGATACAATAGGGCAATGATATATCACTTCAAACTGATGAATCATTTTACAGGAAGAAGCCCTTTAAATTTACCTTTCTACCTCCACAAGAGCTTAACTAAAATGGCACACCAAGTAAAAGACCAGCCCACCAAAATTGCAGGAAGGTCATCTCACCATGGCCTCATACAACTCATTGTCCAAGAATTGTTGCAGAGGAGAGACATCGCATGGACACATTTTTTTTGTTTTGGAATGAGTTTGAAACAGGACTACAACCAGAAGAGAAAGGAAAGCCTCCTTCGAAGAAATCCACCACCCCCAGGAGTGGAAAGAGAAAAAGAAGGGCTATCTCACCAGCAACAGTATATCAGTCTTCTTCCCCTTCTAAAACCAAGCAGGCTAAAAGAAACCTAGACTTCAATGAAAATGGCAAGGAAATCCCAGCATAAAGTGAAAACATTCTGAACTTTCCCTACTCAGACTTAGAAGAAGAAAGGGAGGAAGGGGTTGACCTAGCAGAACAGGTTGTAGCAGAAAATGAAGAACTTCCATCACCCACACCAAAAGAAGACCAAGGTGAACCAGTGGAAAAGGCTTCCTTTAACAAGCCCAGGTCACAAAGAGTCAACCAGTTGCTGAGGCCAGTATATGAACTGGAAGTTTTAGAGAGAGAGATAAAAAGAACTAATGCAGTGTTAACCAAGAAAAACACTCAATTGAATAATTCCCTGCTAGAAATGAAAGGAAGGTATTTTTTGCTGCAAAAAAGGAATCATAGGTTCATGAAGGACAACACCAGGATGTACAGGATGATCAGGATTCTGAGGCTGTAGGTGAATAATTCCAGATCAAACCCTATTTCTCAGACTCACTTTGCACTAGAAACCCTAGCTAAAGCAGCAGTAAGCCTTCAGAATCTAGAGGCAGCCCAGGATGATGCTGATTTTCCAAACATTGGGAAAGATGAAGAAGGGCTAGAAGATAAACAACATAGCCGAAAAGGATGAAGTGGAAGGTTGATTACAGTTTTTGCAAAAATAGGGCTTTCAACGTCTTAGGCAGATGCTGAAGTGGTTCATTAGCCACCAAAACAGAGCTTTCGGCAGCTAATAGACCCGAGATTTTGATTCCTTAACCACCGAAAGAAAAAAGAGGCATAGAAAGATATTTTGGCATAAGAGACCCATTTTGGGCGAATAGAACTATCTCAACGATGAAGTGGAAAGCTGAAAGTTGATGAAGAACACCATCAGAGAAGGTCTGTTCCAGTTATGCAATTACATCAAGGAGGAAAGGGTCACAAACCCTACCTATTTTAACCAACAATAGATTATCTATCAGAGGACAGGTTACAGTTTTACTCTAGTACTCACTGTAGTCATAAAAAAGTTCAAGAAGTGAACACGTGTTACAGTTAGATAGACTAGTAGTTAAATTAGGGTTTCTGACCTAATTTTGCAAAAAACATTTATTTTATCTATTTTTAGTAAAACAGATCCAACTTTTTAGGATCTGAATATTTTTGTAAAGGCTATAAAGCCTAAGAATTATGTTTAAGCAAGGGTTCGACTTCGGGGGCCTTTTGACCATTACTATTATCAAGCTTCTCATATTGCTCATGACCTAATACAAGCTATTTTACTATCATATGTTCAGCTTCCATTTCTTGTCTGTTCTGTGCTTGAATGTGTTGTTCAAGTTTATTCATGTTATTTGATGTATGATAGCTGTCATCCTATCTGCATGTTGATGATTTGAATTGCAAGTACTTTCCTTGTTATGATTAGCCATTTATATATTATTGTTTCATGTATGAATCTGCCAGCATAATAAGTTCTCCATCTCTTCACCATATTATCAAACCTCTGAACAGTGGTAGTTAGAAGCCTTATCCTTGATTGAGTTTCATGCATGTCTTGAGAGTGTGAGGTCCTGTAGGTCAGCTGACTCGATCCAATTAGAAAAACCATAAAAAAAATTAATTTAATAGGCATCCTCAAGCTGCAACCTAGAGGAGTTTCCTAGAGTGATAACAAATTGGCACTGCTGCCAGGAAGAGGAGATTGAAGCTCAACTTCCCTGGGAGACGACATAGATCCTACTTTTATGGTAGACAAAGTCTGGACACTATTCTGATTGTAATCATCTATCTAGCGAATCCTTTGAAATAAGGTGGCTTCAAGAAGACCAAGTACCAGAGAAAACCCTCAAGGGCCACCAGTAAAACCCATTTCAGTGTAATGTCCTCTTTCGATTAGGCCTTGTGGCCCAAAACTGCTAACCTATGTGATTCCTGTGGGTTCGAGCGGTTACTGACAGCTAGGGAATCATCTAAGGACTGATGCCATCCATAGAAGATCTAGGGAATCATCATTAGGTCAAGAAGGGCCACCGGGGCCAAAGGCCACCTCCGTGCATGCCATCCAGGCATTATTTAATGATGCATACACTCTTTAAGTCTCCATCCGCATGCATGCAAGTCAACTACAAATTAGAAGATAAAGTGACCTAATTAGGTCAAAGATTAGGGTTTTCACAGTTGAAAGTTATAAAAGAGGGATAAAGCGAAAGGAGACTTCACTTTGGATTATTATTATTTTGGGAGCTCTTGGATAGTAGCACAGCGTGCCGCACAGTAGTTGGGGTTGGAGACGGAGTCTTCAGCTAACAAGATTTCGGCAGTGAAACATCTGTCCTAGTCTCATTCAGGGTAAGCCATACAGGTTCACCATTTGTTCTTACATTCATTCCTAAGTTATCCAGTATACGGTATAGATTGTTGCAGGGACACGTGTGCAGCCGTAAGGGGGGGGTTTTCAGCCAGAAAGCCCTAATCAGTTGCTGGGCCTTCAGATCTCAGCTTTACTCCAAACCTCAGGCACCATTCTCATCATCAGCATCATACTCCAGTACCCGATGATTATTAGATCCGTTTGTGCTCATCCGGAGCAGTTATCAGCAATTTCAGGATCCAAGGGGCGTGAGCAGCTGTCTCTCTGGAGTAAGTCGCTATCCTGCCTAGAGATCTCAGAAATCCCGCATGTACTAGGCATTCTATCCGGAACGGGAAGGCTATCAGTCTTACAAATCGGTAGCATCATCGGACACCTCCTTCACTGAAAGCGTCACCCTTTTCTGACTGGGGTTCTTGCTACTGGGGGTTCACTGGAAGCAAAAGAGATCTGCCCATCTCCGATCTAGTTATCGGTGCTTGCATACTCTCTCAGAAGTAGTCTAGCCGGCTTATCAGTGGTAAGTGTTCATTTTATCTCACAAACCCTAACCCTAATTTTTGCTATAAAATAGGGATTTTTGCATGGCAGTTTGCATGCCCAGTTGTATCAGCATATTTGCTTAGAAATAGAAAACATTGGGATTTGGGATATTACAGTGGTATCAGAGCTATCTTCTTGGCCAGCTGTGGGCTTAAGAAATGAAACGTAGATGAATATAGGAGGAGACCCTTTTGTAACCTATAGGAGGAGGAAGAGTAGATACATAGGGGAGTTTGAGGATATCCAACTAGAAGATACCAATTCAGATATGGAACAAATAGGTATACACTCAGATAGGGGAAAAGGAATGGGAGAAGAGGAGGATCGGATGGAGTTTCACAGCTTGGTCTTTGCATTGCAAGACTTAGCCAAAGGACAAAAAGATGTACTCAATGCAATCAACAGATTATCAGCGAAACCGGAAATAGGTATCAACAGTACACCTCCCTCATCGGTAGATCAGGGATCTACAAGCAGTAGTGGAAAGATAGCGTACACTAACATTCAGAATACTCTGCACATATATAGCAGACCTTCTATTAGGCCTACCATGCCTCACTTCTTGGCAGATACAGTAGGGGGCCCGGTCATGCAGGTAGAACCTAGTGAGCCTTTTGGGGCTTATTTACAGGAGTATAGAGACTTAGGGGATGAATTTCATGCTGCCATGTCTTTTTCAGATTTCTGCAACATGAAGAGTAGGAACAGGCCCAGGAATTTCAACAAGGGTTTCAATCACAACTATGAGCTACAGAAGACCTTGGGCAGGTTGACCATCCCAAACTTTGATGGGACTCGCGGAGGATCAGCGAGGATATGGGTTCAAAATTTGGATACCTATTTCCAACTCAACCCCATGACAGAGACAGACAGCATTAAATTGGCTACACTTCACCTGGACGGAGAGGCTCACGAGTGGTGGTACCATGGATTGGTGACATTGGGTCACAACACCATACATTCCTACGGTGAGTTCACTCGGAAGCTCATAGAGAGGTTTGACAGGAAAGATCCAGAGATACATTTCAAGGAGTTGGCTCAAGTCAAACAGACCGGTAGTGCAGAAGCTTTCATTTCAGAATTTAAGAGGATAGCCATTATGGTAACAAATGTGTCAGAGAGCAGATTGACTATGTTATTCACTAAGGCCCTCACAGAGCCACTACGGGGATGGGTGAAAGCCTAAAAACCCCTCACTCTACAGGATGCCATTAGCAGAGCAAGAGATCTTCAGGATTCAGTCCCCAAAAACAAATTCCCACTAAAAACCAATTTTCCTGTTAGGGACAAGAACAGGAAACCTTTCCAGCAGGATGTGCCCAAGAAAACCTGGTTAGACGAGGACACTAGGAAAGATCTGAGAAGGAAGAAACTATGCTTCACTTGTCAGGAACCATGGGTACCAGGACACAGGTGTGTAGGGAAGGCGAAGGCTCACTACATTGAGGTATATTCAGACAGTGATGAGGACGACTATGAGTAGGAATCCATAGAAGAACTACGAGCAGCTGAGGAGGAATCACACCAGGGTGATACACCAGAGGGGGTCATTGCTACATTATCTGGAGTACCAAGATTCCATACTCTCAGGGTCAGGGGAGTAGTACATGGTCACAGAGTAGGAGTATTGATTGATGGGGGAGCCACCCACAATTTCATTGACTCCGCTTGGGTAGCCAAGAGAGGTATTCAGATTGAGAAGTTCGAAGGATTCACTATAGCAGTAGCCGGGAACTCCATCATGGAGTGCAACTACTGGATCCCAAAATTGAATGTCGCCTTAGGTAATTATCAGATGACAGACTCTTTCTATGTAGTGGATACTCATGTGGTATTGGGTGTTCAGTGGCTTTATTCTATAGGGAAATACACTACAGACTACAGGGTAATGGAAATGGAGTTCCAGGGGCTAGATGGCAAATGGATAGTTTTGAGGGGCATGAACACTTATCCCCCAAAACCAGTATCATCACAGAGGATGGAGGCAATACTCCGACAGGATGATATAGAATGGGCTGCAAAATGTTTGGTCACCTTCAGGAAACCCCCAGAGACTAGCACACAACACCCAAGTGACATTCAAACCTTGCTATAGAAACATGAAAAGGTTTTTCGGTACCTTCCATCAGGTAGACCACCAGACCAAGGTTTTGAACACATCATCGAGCTAGAGAAGGGGACACAAGCAGTCATCACCACTCCTTACAGGCATCCCAAAAGGTACAAGGATGAGATTGAGAAAACAATCAAAGAATTACTGGAGCTTGGATATATTCGGCCCAGTTCTAGCCCTTTTGCATCCTTAGCAGTACTGGTCAAAAAGAAGGATGGTACACTGCGAATGTGAGTCGATTATTGAGCACTCAAAAAAAAGACTATTAAGAACATGTATCCCATTCCCAGAATTGACGAACTCGTGGATGAGCTTCGGGGAGCTCAATACTTCTCCAAGATCGATCTTTGCTCGGGATACCATCAGATCAGGGTAAGGGACCAGGACATCTCCAAAACAGCTTTTCGCCGTCACTATGGTCACTATGAGTTTTTGGTCATGCCCTTTGGACTTACCAATGCTCCGGGCACTTTTCAGTCATGCATGAACCACACCTTCAGAGCACAGCTACGTAAGTTTTTGCTCGTATTCTTTGATGACATCTTGATTTACAACAAAACATGGGAAGAGCATCTGAAACACCTAGACGAAGCATTGAGTATTTAAGAAGAACATTCGCTTTATGCGAAAATGTCCAAGTGTGAGTTTGGCATGAAGGAAATGCTGTATTTAGGACACATAACCAATGCAGAGGGAGTACAGGTTGATATGGAGAAAATCCGAGCTATCAGAGATTGGCCCGAGCCAAAAACAGTTACAAAATTGAGAGGTTTCTTAGGTCTGTGCACTTATTACCGACGGTACGTTAAGGGATTCTCCCAATTTGCAGTACCCCTCACAGATCTCACCAAGAAAGGAGCGTTCACTTGGACAGAATTAGCACAGAAAACTTTCAAGGAGATGAAGGTTATTATGAGTTCGTGTCCCATTCTAGCATTACCAGACTTCTCACAACCCTTTGTAGTAGAATGTGATGCCTCAAGGGAAGGGTTAGGAACAGTATTGATGCAGAATCATCACCCTATTGCATTTGAGAGCTGTAAATTGAAGAACTACGAGCGCCATTACTCCATATATGACAAAGAGATGCTAGCCATCTTGCATGCTCTCACAAAATTCAGACAGTACCTGGTGGGCAGTAAGTTCAAAATCAAAACCGATCATAACAGCCTCAAGTATTTCCTATAGCAGAAGGAACTGAATGAGCGACAACAGAAATGGGTCAGCAAAGTACAGGCCTATGATTTCGAGATCGAGTATGTAAAGGGTAAGAATAATGTAGTAGCTGATGCATTATCTAGGCGTCCAGCCCCATTATCTCTCAGTAGTATATCCACGGATTGGAGGGCACTTCTCTTAATGGAATACTCCAAAAATAAATTTTCTTGTGAATTATTGGATGGGCAAATTCAGGATGACAGGTGCAGGATTGTGGATGACATCATCTATTACAAAAACAAGATATACCTTGTTCCAGAATCCACATTGAGGAAAAAGATCATTCAGGAAGCCCACGATTCTCCTTTGTTAGGGCATCAAGGTTTCTTAAAGACCTACAGGCAGATCCGAGAGAGGTTCTCATGGAAGGGCTTCAAGGGGGAAATTATGCAGCATGTCCAAGAATGTAGCATCTGTCAGTAGAACAAGATTGAGAACACCCATCCAACAGGGTTACTCCAACCACTACCGATTCCAGAACAGAAGTGGGAAAGCATCTCCATGGACTTTATTTCAGGCTTGCCCAAGGTCCAAGGGCGAGATTGTTTATATGTAGTAGTTGACAAACTGACCAAGTTTGCACATTTCTTCTCGATATCATCAGACTACTCGACAGCTCAAGTAGTTGAGTTATTCTTCAGGGAGGTCTTCAGGTTACACGGGTTACTTAAGACCATTGTCCGTGATTGGGATAGTAAATTCACGGGTTCCTTCTGGCAGGAATTGTTCAGATTGGTGGGGACCGAACTGGCTACTAGTACGAGTTATCATCCCCAGAGTGATGGGCAAACGGAAATAGTCAACAAGTGGATCGAAGGATATTTAAGGAACTATGTAGCAGGGCAGCAATGAACCTGGATCAAATGGCTACACCTACGAGAGTATTGCTACAATACTACCTATCACATGTCTATTAGGATGACTCCTTTTAAGGCATTATATGGTTACGAGGCCTTGGACTATGCAGATTTGGAATTTGGAGATAGTAGGGATCCTAAGGCTAAGGATTGGATACAAGACAGTCAGGACATTCTGAAAATATTGAAGGAGAATTTACAAACAAACCAGAATCAACAGAAGTTGTATGCCGACAAACACAGGATTGAGCGAAGCTTTGAGGTAGGGGATTTAGTATACTTAAGGCTCCAACCTTACAGACAGTCCTCACTTAAGAAGAAAGGAGCAGAGAAGTTAAAACCCCGCTTCTATGGACCATACAGAATAATCAGGAAGGTGGGAGAGGTGGCATACGAACTAGAACTTCCACAGGGAAGCAAAATTCACAATGTGTTCCATGTATCTAATCTGAAGAAGACCCTTGGGAAACAAATTGCTCCATCTACCAAATTTCCTCCTTTAGATGATGAAGGACTGCTGATACTAATTCCCGAACGGATCATACAGACTAGAGAAAGGAAGCTCAAGAACAAGGTAATCAGAGAATACTTGGTTCAATGGAAATAACTACCGCCAGAGGATGCCACGTGGGAAGGTGAACAGGTATTGCAGCATCCCAGTTTGAAGTTGCTTGAGGACAAGAAATCTCAAGCGGGGAGGACTGTAATGTCCTCTTCCGATTAGGCCTTGAGGCCCAAAACCGCTAACCTATGTGATTCCTGTGGGTTCGAGCGGTTACTGACAGCTAGGGAATCAGCTAAGGACTAATGCCATCCATAGAAGATCTAGGGCATCATCATTAGGTCAAGAAGGGCCACCAAGGCCAAAGGCCACCTCCGTGCATGCCATCCAAGAATTATTTAATGATGCATGCACTCTTTAAGTCTCCATCCGCATGCATGCAAGTCAACTGCAAATTAGAAGATAAAGTGACCTAATTAGGTCAAAGATTAGGGTTTTCACAGTTGAAAGTTATAAAAGAGGGATAAAGCGAAAGGAGACTTCACTTTGGATTATTATTATTTTGGGATCTCTTGGATAGAAACATAGTGTGCCGCACAACAGTTGGGGTTGGAGATGGAGTCTTCAACTAACAGGATTTCGGCAGTGAAACATCTGTCCTAGTCTCATTCAGGGTAAGCCATACAGGTTCACCATTTGTTCTTACATTCATTCATAAGCTATCCAGTATATGGTATAGATCGTTGCAGGGACATGTGTGCAGCCGTAAGGGGGGGGGTTTATCCAGAAGGCCCTAATCAGTTGCTGGGCCTTCAGATCTCAGCTTTACTTCGAAACTCAGGCACCATTCTCATCATCATCATACTACTCCGGTACCCGGTGATTATCAGATCCGTCCGTGCTAATCCAGAGCAGTTATCAGCAATTTCGAGATCCAGGGGGCATGAGCAGCTATCTCTATGGAGCAAGTCGCTATCCTGCCTAGATATATCAGAAATCCTACATGTATCAGGCATTCTCTCCGGCATGGGAAGGATATCAGTCCTGCAAATTGACAGCATCATCGGACACCTCCTTCACTGAAATCGTCACCCTTTTCTGACTGGGGTTCTTGCTACTGGGGTTCAGCGGAAGCAGAAGAGATCTGCCCATCTCCGATCCAGTTCTTGGTGCTTGCATACTCTCTTAGAAGCAGTCTAGCCGGCTTATTAGTGGTAAGTGTTCATTCTATCTCAAAAACCCTAACCCTAATTTTTTCTATAAAATAGGGATTTTTGCATGGCAGTTTGCATGCCCAGTTGTATCAGCATATTTGCTTAGAAATAGAAAATATCAGGATTTGGGATATTACATTCATATCTAGAAGAGATTCTAAGAAGAGCTAGGGATTCACTAAGGCATACCTCCAGTGCTACAAAGGAAGCTACATCATGTATTTCAAGAGATATTCCTGCTATTATTTCTTCTGCTGAAACATATAATTCTCCGGAATTTATAAATACATCAGAATATTTTAGGGTTGAGGGATCTTCCAGCACTGCTGCTTGTGAAGTTCCAATCCCTGGCAACTCCACTGAGATAAATTTGCCACAAGCACTCTCTTAGCTACCACCTACACCAGTAGTATCTTCTGCTACCCTTTCCATACCCATTTCCAACATGGCTTCCCCTCTGACCAAAATGGAAAGGATCCTAGTAGCTAGGTATACCCCACTGAATTTACCTAACCCCCTCTCGGCCATGCCTACTGGAGACTATCTCAAATACATGCCTAAATTTACTGGAGAAGGAGATTTCATAGGTGAAGAACACCTAGAAGCATTCTACAATTATGTTGAGAACATAAACATAGAACAAGAAGATGTGTGGACTAGGGTTTTTGTGCAAAGATTAGATGGCCAGGCTAGGAAGTGGTTCAAAGAGCTGCCTGCTAGATCAATAACAGGCATTGAAGTCCTAGATGGCATATTTTTGAAACACTAGGGGGAGAGAAGAGACCACCTTTATTATATCATTGAGTTTAGCAATATGAAGAGGGAGAATGGTGAGTTTGTTTCTAACTTCAGCAAAAGATTTAACAAGATGTTCAGCAAGATCCCTACCGAGATCAAGCCCACTGACACCTCAGCCAAGAACACTTATGCCAATTCCTTTGACTCTGAGTTTTTCCTTCTACTTAGAGAAAGAAGATATGCTTCCCTATCACTCATGCAGAATGCTGCCCTAGATGTTGATGTATTTGTAACTTTGGAATGTATTCATCTATGTATCTTATGTCTTGTAACTCGATGTTTATTTCGGGATGTATCTATTATGTAATTGAGTCATGTTGTCATGCCCCGATGTTCCGATCGGGAGGATCTATTATGTAAACAAGCCATGTCAAGTCATTATGTGTAACCCTCTGATTGTCTAAGGGTTAAAGTCCCCGCAGTTCCGGGGCACTAAGGTTATTAGACTCTCCTAGTAGAGGTTGGCCCTAGTAGGGTTTTAGTCATGCTGGGATTAGTATAAATAAAGAGCTGGAGTCTCTATTTAGCACACAACTCATACACACTCAAGTGTAGCGCATAGTTGAGGAAAGAGAAGACACTGGGGCTAGATAAGAAGAAGGATACTGCTGTCAGAGATCATTTACTGTTTTGGGCTTTTCTATTTTGGTGCTGATTCTATCTCTGAGGAAGTTGCAGGGTTTTCTCCTTTATGGTTTCCCCGAGGAAAAACACTGTGTTCATTGTCTCTTGTGTTTAATTGTTGTGCTTGTTATTCTCTCAGTTAAAGATCCTAATAATGCTAGCTTAATGTTGAAAAATTAACATGGTATCAGAGCTAACCTGAGAAGAAGACATTGTACAGCTGTGGGAACTAGGACATCCTAGTTTGTGGATCTTCCTCCACATATTTTCAGCAAAAGTAAGGTGGAATAACTCTCCTCCTTAGGGTGCATCTTTCTATCGAAGCATAATCCAATTCTGAGGTTTTTCAGTTTTGGACCTGGCATTGCTGTCGGAAATTAGGGATTTTCACAGAAGAGGAATTTTTCAGTGAGCCCAGGCCTGGATTGATCTCCTCCCCAAAATCAAAGTTAGGGATAAATTTCAAGGCATTTGGGTGGACAAAACTCTGGAAAAGAAAAACCTTAATTTGCTCCTAATCTAATAGTGCAGGATTTCAGCTCCAAACCTAGATTCGACATCTTGACCTGGTAAGATCTAAATCTTTTGTATTTCCATTTGAGGTTCTCAATTTAAGATGTCTCGTCATACCAAGCTTGATGAAAAGCTTGAGGGAGCTGATAACTTCTGAGCCTGGAAGTATAGGATCTCCCTGGTCTTGGAAGAAAATGAATTGGACTCTTACATCCATGAGGAGGTTCCAGTTCCAGAGGGAGATGAGGCTAAGACCTTACATAAGAAGAATATGGTTATGGAAAAGAGGATCATTGCTGATTCTATCAAGGATCACCTTATCCCTTAGGTGTCCTCTCTCAAGACACCTAAAGCTATGTTTGATGCCCTAACCAAATTTTTTGAAGGGAAGAACATAAACTGGAAGATGACTCTGAGTAATCAACTGAAGAATGTGAAGATCTAGAATGCAGAGACCATCTAGTATTACTTCACAAGGGTTTCTCACATCAAGGAATAATTGGAAGCAGTAGATGAAGAAGTGGAGAATGTAGAAATTGTGATGACCACCTTGAATGGTCTCCCTAGGACATGGGACTCTTTCATTCAAGGGATCTGTGCTAGAAAGAAGTTAGTCAAGTTCAGCAAATTGTGGGAAGAATGTTCTCAAGAAGAAGCTCGGATAGAAGCTCGAGAAGAGAAGATGGGAAGTGAAGATCAAGCTCTCACAGTACAATCCAAGAAACCCAGATCCAACTATCACAGAAGTAAGTACTCTCATCATAGGAATAACTCTAGAAATCCTAGAGATAGGTCTAAGTTCATTTGCTATACATGTGATGAAAAAGGACACTTTGATAGAGATTGTCCTACGAACAAAAGTAGCTCTCACAAGAAGAAGGGAAGCAAGAGAAGACATCATGATCATGCTACAGAGGATAATGAACCTTCATCGAAAAGAACCAGATATGAAAGTGAAGATTCTTCAAGCGAGGATGAATATGTTTTGATCTCTGCTCTCACGTGAAACATTACTCATGGAAGTGATGATTGGCTTATTGATAGTGGGGCCTCCAAACATATGATTGGATTCAAGGAATCCTTTGTAAGACTTTTAGAACATAAATCACCTCACAAGGTGAAGCTAGGAGATGACTACCAATATCCAATAAAAGGTAGTGGGGAATCTTCCTATAAACTAGACTCTAGTAAGTCTCTAATAATGAAGGAAGTATTGTTTGTGCCAGGACTCAAGAAGAACCTTCTCTCCATATCATCATTGGATGCAAAAGGAATGAGGGTTGCATTCATAGATGGTCAAGTCATCATGTGGCCAAGAGGAAAGACTATCGATGATGCAGTGGTAATTGGAGGAAAAGAAGGAGGTTTGTACAAATTGAAGGGCCATCCAGAACAAGCCTTGGTCCATGACACAGCAGAGCCAAGTGAACTTTGGCATAGAAGGCTTGCATATGTGCATTACAGAGCACTACCTCTTGCAAGCAAAGTTGTTGAAGGTCTTCCAGAAATGTAAGCAAAACATGACGGGGTCTGCAAAGGATGTGCGAAAGGAAAGAATACAAAGAAGACATTTCCAAGTAGTGAAAGTGAAGCAAAAAGGAATCTTGGAAATCATCCACTCCGATGTATGCGGTCCTATGTCATCAAACTCACTAAGAGGGTACGCATATTATGTTTCTTTTATTGATGATTTTTCTAGGAAGACATGGGTTTACTTCATGAAGAATAAAGACGAAGTATTCAACAAGTTCAAAGAATTCAAAGCCTTGATTGAGAATCACACTAAAAAGAAGATCAGGACCTTTCGATCAGATAATGGCGGAGAATTCACTTCGAATGAATTCAAAGAGCTATGTAAAGAATCGGGGATTAAGAGGGAGTTGTCCACTCCTTATAATCCACAACAGAATGGGATTGCGGAACAGAAGAACAAAACTATCATGGAAGCTGAAAAAGCAATGCTTCATGATCAAGATCTTCCTATGCATATTTGGGCAGAAGCTGCTCGAACAATGGTGTATGTACAGAACCGTACTCCACATAGAGTACTCGAGAACAAGACTCCTGAAGAAGTATTCTCCGACAAGAAACCAGAAGTCATCCATCTCAGAATATTTGGTTGTCCTATGTACATACACATTCCAAAAGAGAAGAGAACAAAATTAGATCCTTCAGGAAAGAAGGGTATATTTGTGGGATACTCTAAAAGCTGGAAGGGTTACAGAATCTATTTCCTAGGATACAAGAAGATTGACATCAGCAGGGATGTGACATTTGATGAAGACACAGCTTACAACAAATCTAGAAAGAGACATGCTGAAGAACCTGAAGAAGTAGAAGCATCCAGAATTCATGACACAACCATGAACGAAGAAATTCAAGAAGAAGAACGACAATTTGAAGAACCACAAAGACCTGTAGATCCACCTTTGGAGAAGAATCCTCACAAGAGGAAACCTGCTTGGGTATGAGAACTTATCCAAGGTGCGGAAAGATATGGATCTCTAGAAGAGAATCATAGAGAAAGAAAAGGACCAGATCCTGTTCCAGGTATGTAGCTTTACTATGTGATTTCATTGATAAAGAACCTTCCAGTTATGAAGAAGCGACAGAACGAAAAGAATGGAAGGATGCTATGATCGAAGAGTATCAATTGATCATGAAGAATGATGTTTGGGATTTTGTCCCAAGACCAAAAGGGAAGTCAGTTGTGACTTCCAAATGGATCTACAAGATCAAGCATGCTGCAGACGGTAGCATTGAAAAATATAAGGCAAGATTTGTGGCTCAAGGTTTCTCTCAGAAAGAAGGAATAGATTATGAAGAAACCTTTGCACCTATAGCCAGATACACTTCCATCAGATCAGTACTTTCTCTGGCTACAGTGATGAAATGGAAGATACATCAGATGGATGTCAAGATTGCTTTCTTGAATGGTGTAGTGGAAGAGGAAGTGTATGTAGAATAGCCACTCGGTTTTGAGACACATGATAGGGAGTCTCATGTGTGCAGATTGAAGAAAGCCCTGTATGGTTTGAAATAGGCACCCAAGACATGGTACGACAGAATTGATAGCTTTCTATCTAGTTTGGGATTTACCAGGAGTAAAGCAGATTCCAACCTTTACTACAAGGTTGAATATGGCAACCTAATGATGCTTCTACTATATGTAGATGATCTATTTGTGACAGGTATGTATGGGTTGATTGCTGATACAAAGAGAAAGCTTGCTTCCAAGTTCGAGATGAAGGACTTGGGTATGATGCATTATTTTCTAGGTATGGAGGTGTGGCATAGTGCGGATGGAATCTTCCTTGAACAAGGGAAGTATGTAGTAGAGATCCTGAAGAGGTTTGGGATGATGGACTGCAAGGTTATGGACACACCTATGGCATCGAACCTGAAGCTATTGAGTGATGCTTCATCAGAGTCGGTTGATGCTATGATGTATCGTCAATAGCATTGGGTCCTTAATGTACCTGATGAACACAAGACCATACATTTGCTTTGCTGTGAACACCTTGAGCCAGTTCTTGACGGATCCGAGAAATGTTCACTTGATTGCTGCAAAGCATGTTCTGAGGTACTTGAGGGGTACAGTTGATTATGGGCTCAAGTATGAGGTGAATCAGAAGATTAACCTGGAGGGTTATGTTGATTCAGATTGGGCAGGCAATGCCATTGATAGGAAGAGCACTTCAAGATGTTGCTTCAGTATGAGATCAGGCGTGATCTCTTGGTTTAGCAGGAAGCAATCCTGTGTGGCACTAAGTACAGCTGAAGCAGAGTATGTCGCAGCTTGTTCAGCTAGTTGTGAGGCAGTATGGCTGTGGAAGATACTGTCTAATATTTGATCTCCAGTTGGATGTTACTTGTATACATTGTGACAACCAGAGTTGCGTGAAGTTGTCAGAGAATTCAGTGTTCCATGACAAGTCGAAGCATATCGAGATCAAGTATCACTATATCAGGGATATGGTGCAGAGGGGAGTAGTGAAGCTCCAGTATGTTGCGATGGAGGAATAGATAACTGATGTATTGATGAGGCCATTGGCTAGGCTGAAGTTCAAGTACTTCAGGGAAAAGCTTGGTGTTCTCTAGATCGAGGTTTCCTCCAAGAGAAAGTGATGAGACCCATAGCCATTCTGACATGGTGAGAGGATTGGTTCCTTCCATGGTTAGATGTAAGGGCCGAGCCATTTTGTCATGGTGAGAGGATTGGTTCCTTCCATGTCAGATATGAGTGCTGGCCATTCTGTTGAGTAGGACAGATGTAAGGGCAACTGCCATTCTAGGAATGGAGGCACGTGGTCAGTTACCAGGAAAACTCAGTCTAGGACTGAGAAGCCATTCTGACATGGTGAGAGGATTGGTTCCTTCCATGGTCAGATGTAAAGGCTGAACCATTCTGTCATGGCTAAAGGATTAAGTTCCTCCCATGTCAGATTTGAGTGTTGGCCATTCTAACGAGTAGGTCAGATGTAAGGGCAACTACCATTCTAGGAATGGAGGCACCTGGTCAGTTACCAGGTAGCTCAGCTTGGGACTGGAGGCCATTTTGATGTGATGATAGGATTAGTTCCTTCATGATCAGATGTGAGTGCACGCCCTTTCAATGCAATGTGTTTACACATGGTCGAATGTAAGTGCAGAGCCTTTTTGACAAGATGAGGTTGGATATAAGTGCTGAGCCATTCTGTTGCGATGTGTTTACACATGGTCAGATGTGAGTATTGTGCCTTTCTAACAAGATGAGGTTGGATGTAAGTGCAATTCCTTTCCAACAAGATGGGGTTGGGTGTAAGTGCAGAGCCTTTTCTATGCGATGTGCTTACACATGATCGAATATAAGTGCCGAGCCTTTCTGACAAGATGAGGTCAGATGTGAGTGCTGGGCGTGCCTTTCTGACATGATGAGGTCAGATGTAAGAGCTGGGCGGGCCATTTTGACTTAAGTTTCAGATATAAGCGCTGATGAAGACCTACATGAAGGGTAGGCCTACAAGATTGAATCTGTAGAACTTCCTGTGACGAGAAGAATCGAGATAGCACCATTATGAGATAGAAGGTGATGATCCAGACTTGATGATGATCCAGATGAGATGATCTAGACTTGATGACGATCCAGATCAAGTGACGATCCAGTTTTGATGATGATTCAGACTTGATAATGATCCAGATCAAGTGATCCAGATATGATGATGATCTAGACTTGATGACGATCTAGATCGAGTGTTGATCTAGCAATGATGAGCCAATAGTCATTATGATGTAGATCCCATGATGAAGAAGACTTGAATAAGAAGATGACTTGAAGACTCAGAAGACTTGAAGACAAAGAAGACTTGAATACTAAAGAAGACTTGAAGATGACGAGATGATCCAGTAGATGCAGAGAAGAAGACCAGTGCTGAAAATTGTGTTGAAAGAATACCTTCTAGTTAAGAGGGAGTGTTGATGTATTTGTAACTTTGGAATGTATTCATCTATGTATCTTATGTCTTGTAACCCGATGTTTATTCTGGGATGTATCTATTATGTAATTGAGTCATGTTGTCATGCCCCAATGTTCCGATCGGGAGGATCTATTATGTAAACAAGTCATGTCAAGTCATTGTGGGTAACCCTCTGATTGTCTAAGGGTTGAAGTCCCCACAGTTCCGGGGCACTAGGGTTATTAGACTCTCCTAGTAGAGGTCAGACCTAGTAGGGTTTTAGTCATGCTGGGATTAGTATAAATAGAGAGCTAGAGTCTCTATTTAGCACACAACTCATACACACTCAAGTGTAGCGCATAGTTGAGGAAGGAGAAGACACTGGGGCTAGATAAGAAGAAGGATACTGCTGTCAAAGATCACTTATTGTTTTAGGATTTTCTATTTTGGTGCTGATTCTATCTCTGAGGAAGTTGCGGGGTTTTCTCCTTTATGGTTTCCCCGAGGAAAAACATTGTGTTCATTGTCTCTTGTGTTTAATTGTTGTGCTTGTTATTATCTCAGTTAAAGATCCTAATAATGCTAGCTTAATGTTGAAAAACTAACACTAGAGGTGGAATCCAACACCGTTGCATCTCAGAAGGTCAAGGGAAAGATAGATAGGAAGAATCATCCCATAGATCCTCTTGGGGCTTCTCCATCAGAGAACAAAATTGACAAGATGGCCAAAATTTTGGATAGTTTGACTGTTGAAATGTCTAGGATGAAAGACCGTGGGAAAATACCTATGAGGGGTAAAGGGCCAAATGATTTTACTCTCAGACACCCTAATTTTTCCGCTTACAGAAGAAATAACCCCCAAGCTCAAATCCTTCAAAGAGATAAGAATCAGGTCGAGGATCAAAGAATCAAATCTCCTTTTCAAAATGTCGTACTAGAAGAAGAACCAGACTTCACTCAAGAAGAAGGGGAGGCAGAAGACAACATCAACTGCATGGAGGATGAAGTTGATTACTCCTTCCTGACACAAGCAGACTATGAGGAAGCCCTCATGAATGAGCAAATCATGGAAGAATATCTATATCAGGCAGATGATCAGGAGGGGTATAATTTGAGATCTAGGCTTGTTGCTCCCCCTAAGAAGAATGTTGTTCCTGCAAAGTAGCCTACTACTCCAGCGAAAAGGATTGTTGTCCCACCCAAGAGGATGGTTGCCACTCCAAAACAACAAAAATGGCCATTGCAACCATCAGCTCATGATCCTATTCATCTCAAAGCCACACCACAAGAGGTAAGAACTTCTGACAAGTTGTCCTTTGCTTTCAATCTTGAGTCATAAATTCAGAAGTTAAAGATCCCTTTTCCCTTGATAGAACTGATGAAGAATGAGGCTTTCAAGACATCCATACTGAAATCCCTTCCACCAAGGACTCCCCTAGATGCCGACTTTGTGAACTTACAAGATGATAAGCCCACTGTAATCCTAGGCCATATGATTGAAGAGCTGGATGAGTCTTTCCCACCTTTCTACATATCTCTGAATATCCATGATAAAATCCTTCATAACTGTTTGCTGGAATCAAGAGCTTCCCATAACCTAATGCCAAAAGTTGTGATGGATGAACTTGGCCTTAGCATTACAAAACCCTACCATGATCTGTTCTCATTTGACTCTAGGAAGGTCAAGTGCTTGGGCCTCATCAAAGACCTTGTCATAAACCTCTCCCAGTTGCCTTCAAAAAGCATAGTGATGGACGTAGTGGTAGCTGATATCCCACCTAAGTTCGGCCTCTTTTTGTCTCGATCATGGAGTAAAAGGTTGGGTGGTACCCTTCAAATGGACCTCACATATGCTACAATTCCAATGTTTGGAGGGGAGACCAAGAGACTCTATAGAGAGAGCCAGTTCACCTATATCATCAGTAATGCCAAGAACTCTGTAAACCATCCAATATATGAAGTAGACACAGACTTTGGGTCATGCATCCTACAGATAGATGACTCCCAACAGACATCAATACAGCTTACAAATCCCATCTATCAACAGTATGAAGAAGTGGCCACATCAGTTTGGAGCATGCATTTTGATGGGGCTAGTACTCAAGCCTCAGCAGGTGCAGGTGTAGTGTTGATTTCTCCATCAAAAGAGACTATTCATTTGTCTTATAAGCTTGATTTTAAAACTACTAACAATATAGCTAAATATGAAGCATTGTTGTTAGGGGTGAAGGCTGCAAAGGAAATGGGGATCATGTGCATGAAAATATTTGGAGATGCAGATCTTATTATACAGCCGGTTAACAACACCTTTCAAGCAAAGAATGTTAGGCTGAAGGCTTACAGGGATGAGGCATGGAAACTCAGAGACTCCTTCATGTTTTTTGAAATCTCATATATACCTAGGACTATGAATCACCTGGATGATTCCCTTGTCGTCTCTGCAAGTTTGTTTGTTCCCCCTTTACCTCCTAGGGTTAGCTATGATATTCAAGTCAAGTACAGACCTTCCCTACCAGATAATGTAAAATATTGGAAGGTGTTTGAGAATGACGATGAGCTTAGTAAATTCATCCATGTAGTAGATGAATTCTATGATATGCATATAGATCAAGAAAACCTAAATATGGAAGAATCCCAGAAGCTCAAGTTGAAAGATAAAGTAGGTGTTCAGAATATTGTTCAGTTACCCAACAATTATATACCTTGGGGTCTGGTACCCTTGGAAGAGATATTTGATCATAATGATATCCCTCTCAAACCTACCAAAAAAGGAGCAAGACCCTACTGTCCAAGAGCAAAACATAGGTGGCAAAAGTCATCCAAAACCTGTAAATCTGTCCACTGAGTTGACTGCTGATCAGAGGTCTAAATTTTGTAGCCTGATAAAATAATTTGTTGATATCTTTACCTAGGAATACAGTGACTTGAAAACCTATGACACTAATATCATCCAACATAGGATCCCCTTGGAGAAGGACACCATCTCTTTCAAGCAGAAGCTGAGATCTATCAGTCCTCTCCTACTGCCTGTAATTGAAAAAGAAATCCATAAGCTCCTCAAAGCCAAAATCATAATTCCCCTCAGCTATTCCAAATGGATTGCAAACTTAGTAGTGGTAAGGAAGAAGAATGGGGAGATTAGGTTATGTGTGGATTTCAAAAATCTGAACAAATGCTCCAAGAAAGACAACTTTCCACTACCCAAGATGAAACACATGTTGCAGAGTCTCAAGGGCTAGTGTCATGTCATTCCTGGATGGTTTCTCTGGATACAACCAAGTTGCTTTGCACCCTGATGACCAAGAGAAGACTGCTTTTACCACTCCCTAGGGCACTTTCATGTATGTCGAAATGCCATTTGGGCTGATGAATGTTGGGGCCACTTTTCAGAGAGCCATGGACCTAGCTTTTGTAGGATTGAAAGACAAATTTGTGCTTATATACCTGGATGACCTCATTGTTTACTCCCACAACCATGAAGAACATTTGCAGCACTTGAGGAGGGTATTTCTGAAATGTAGAAAATTTGGGATATCACTGAACATGAAGAAGTCTCAATTTGCACTCAGTAAGGGCAAAATCCTAGGTCACATAGTCTCAGCTGAAAATCAAATCAATTAACTAAAATTTTTTTTATTATATTATTTCCACAAAATTCCAACATTTAAGAAAATTAATATATAATATATTTATTTTCAAATTCTAAGGAGTGAAGATAAATAACTACACTCATACATAATCGTTAGAATTGTACATAAATCAACTATCAATCTAAAACATATATAATGGGTATAATAACATATATTAAAATTTATTTCAAATATATAATAGGTATAATAACATATATTTTAGAATTATGAAATAATAACCAAATATAAAATGATCATCATGAAGTTAAAAATTTACCCAAGCAAACCATTATTTCAAACAATTAAACATTAATATATTCATTTTATAGTGGCCTTTATTAACTATTATTCTCATTACCAGCCACTTTTGAAAAGGGGGTTAATAACACTTTACATATTAGGAAGCTAAGTCGACCCAGGAATACTATATGTAAATATACTAAACAATCATAAACAATTTTGTATGAAGAATAAGATTACTAAAATCAACGAGTTCATCTAGGGTTAGACAGAGATAAAGAAACCATAACTTATATTAACAAATAGAATATATATTTCATACAATATTTAGTCACACTAAAGCAATAGTTATAAATGAAAGAATTAATACACACTATAAAAAATGGTAAAACTTTATTATTCGTATCACACAAAGAAATATCATACTCAACCATGTAGATATATTTCTAATTCAAAAGTATACAAACCTTGGACATAAGCTTCTAATTAAATTAAATCAGTTTATAATTCAATAAGGAGTGCTATTCTCAACATATTTTTCCAAAGCCTCGATTGTAAAAATTAAGAAATACAAAAAGAGAGAATTCTTACATGAAGAGTCTCTCCTTAGGGTTAGATCTCCAAACAATAACCTAAAAAATTTCACCACCTTTGGTAGACTCTTGCGAGGGAAAAAAGAGCCATAGCTATTTATAAAACTCACTGAGTTGAAACCCTTGATTAACTCTTTTTCCCCATAAACCAATTTACAAGAACATACATGTTCAAAACGCAACCACTAGAAGCTAAAGATGCATTTGCCAAACCTCCACCCAAGTATTCAAAGGGGGGAAAAACTCAAATAGGATGCGGTCTTCACCCTCAACAACTCGAATAGGATGTCTTCTTCACCCTCCTCTTGTGTGCACCATTCAAAATAACCCCCCTGAGATACCAATGTTTCCATACTTGGTATCTCTTCATCCATAGGAGAGCTATGTCATTGCACAAGATCCTTGTGGGAGGGAATCATACCAAAACCATATTAAACATGGGTAGAATTCTCCTCTCAGCCAAGCCTACACAAACCTATAATTATAGTTTAAATGCCATTTTTTGTTGTTGTAAAAACGCCTTAAATCAACTTATGACTTAACCAAAGAAAACATTAGTTTAGCTCAACCCTAATATGCTCCTTCAACACACTAATCCTCTCATCATACGCCTTTAATAGTTCCTTTCCCAATTTCCTTGGGATCAGGCTTCAAGATGAATACAATGTTGAAGAAGGTCCCAAGGAAGCCAAAATGATTTGATTACAAAATGAGGAGAATGGTTATGTAGATACATGGGTTCTTATATCTACGACGTCGAAAGAATCAAAACAATGGTCTCTTGTGGATATAATCGTGGAAAAGGTGGGAGTTGGGAACTCATGGAGAAAATATGCTCTTACACAAATTGAAAGCATCATAAGGGAGCATGCTCTGGTACCAATTGAAATGGAAAGTAGTGTCTGAATTGGAGAGGTAATCGACCCTCAAGTACTAGCACTAAAACTGATCACATGAAGGAGTAGGAAGAATGCTCCACTTGTGTTGCATGTAATGAAGTAACAAGTTTTGAAATTTGTGTGGTGACTTGCTAAGAGATGATAGAATTTTGGAGAGACTAGTTGGGAGGACTGAAAGTACTATCATTTGATTAATTACAAAAATTAATTAATTTTGTTAAGTATAAATTCTTATAAAATAAAAATGTAAAACTAAATAAAATGTCTACCCCTGCTTAGCACATAAGGACCACTTTATTTTATAATATCTTTTACCATGGAGACTTCCAATCTCAACAATGTTTCCTCTCAATTGAGGAAACATTCCCTTTAGTTAACCATGCAATTGATTTAATGGTCCCTGTGATGAATTTGAAATGTTGATATAAAGGGTTTCAAGGTTATTCTAATAATGTTGGAGACTAGTGAACTAGCCAACCTCACTAGCTAAAACCTACTAAACTATGAGATGTATTTTTATAAGTCATAACCTTGCTTTGAAGACAAATTTATTCTTTCTATTTAGTGTGCTTATCAAAGATTTAACATATTTAGTTTCTTTCCACGGGAAAAACTGTAGATCAACATATTTAGTTTCTTTCCACGGGAAAAATTGTAGATCAACTTCCACCAGGTGGTTGAGGAATATATTGATGAAACTATTCTATGGGCTTATTTTGATGGTGCTATCATGGGGATGCACATAGGTGTGGAGCAGGGGGTTACTTTATCTTTCTAGAAAGTATTTAGACTACACCCTAAAATATTAGCTAAATTGTAAAATCCACAAAAATTGAACATATGATATTTATTCAATTTTCCTAACTAACTTAACTATTAATATGGACACCCACCAACTTGTCTATGAAAACAAAGCACCTCAAGAACTCTCCATGGATCCAAGCCAATGGGCCAACCATCTCAACTACCACCCCACCTCAACCATATTACCTCTTCGTCCCATAAAGTCCACACAATGTCCAACCAAGCTAAGATTTAGCCTTTGTTATATGCAACTAATAATAAATTATTTTGTATTTAAACCTTGCAAAATGTCTTATAAAGAATTATGTGGCAAACAAAAGTTAATTACCTGACTTTATGGTTAAATACTAGAACCTGGACAGGGAGGGAAACGTTCAAACCTCCCAAGTTAGGCCCGGAATTTCAAATATTTTATGCATGTCAAAAAAAAATTGATGATGGTTTTGTTGTTTGCGTGTGTGTCATTTTACGTTTTCCTCATATGTATGATTGTCAATTCTTCTTACTACTTTATCATTACCATTTTTATTTTCTAAAAACAATTAGTAAATTTTTAAAAAAATACCTATAAAATAAAAAAAATATACAAATCAATACCAAAAAAATATTATACAATGGATGAGCATAGATCTGCTACATCTACTCTACATTCTTGGCACACTGCAAGTGATTTCCAATGTGGAAACGCCGGCTGCTTGTGAGTGGTTGTCCCCATCATACAAGGTCTATGATATTGCTTACCTTCTATGAGATTCATGAATTAAAAATTATGACAGGTTATGCAACTTGTTAGAAGTTAGATTGACGTTTTACCAATCAACATGCCGGTCACACTTAATGCATTCGTTGTGTCAAATACATTTTGAAATAGAAAAACCTTCTGTGAAACGTCAAAATCCAGGCCTATACAGTCCCAACCACCCAAACTATATCTTTGACACCAAACCTTCAAAGGTGGACCATCACGGTTTCCTTAGTCAATACATTTTAAAATACTATAATTATATGGTGTGTTTTAGATTTCTTGTTTATTTTTAACTTTAATTGGTTCTTTGCTATTCCAACATTGGAAACCAAGGATAACTTAAGTCCTGTGTTCAGGAAATATGACCCTATCATACTATTCCTTTTAATCTAATATAAATGTAAAATTATATATTATTTTATTTAATTTATAAGTTTCCATAACCATTTAAAATATTAATTTGAATTTGTTTTTTTGGGGGTCTGTGTTCGTGACTATACAAAATATTAAATAGAATTTGACTTCGGAGCCTTAGCCTTTAGTATTTCTATAAATTGAATTATAATGTCGTGTGTCTCCTCACTGCTTTCTCATTTTCTACTTCCATTTTGTAATGTCGCGTGTGTCCTCACTGGTTTCTCATTTACGACTTCAGTTTGTAATCTCGTGTGTCTCCTCTGTGGCTAGAAGTGGAGCATGATGTAAAGGAATTTCATATTTTTTTTTGTAATTCACAACATACAGATACTGCTTTCTCATTTATACTACTTCCACTTTGTAATGTCGCGTGTCTCCTCTGTGGCTAGAAATGGAGCATGATGTAAAGGAATTTCATATATATATATATATATATATTTAATTCACAACATCCACTCTTATAAGCAAAAATATAATTTACAATTTCATAAAATAAAAACTAGAAAAAAAAACTGAAATAAGATTTTTTTTTAATGTATTAGAAAGGTTCAAACAAAAAAGTTTAAAATAGAAAAATGAATTAAGAATATCTTATAATATAAAACGAGCAAAGATGCAATTTTATAATCTGATTTATTTTATAATATGTTATGATAGAATATGTTAATGCTATTTTAGAGTAAATTAACACTTTTAATTACATTATATAATTTTAATTACGTTTTCTGTTAAATAATTATAATGCTCTTAATGACCCACAAGTTTCAGTTAGAACGAGAAGAATACCATAACAATAACCCATCCCACGTGTCGGCCAAGGACGGAAATGTGAGCCTGCACCAGATCTGTTGAATTACACATTTGATTTGATTTGATTTTCTATGAAATATGGTTAATAGGCAAGAAAATTGAAAAAAAAACGGAGGTCCCTGGTGCATATGGATGATAATACCTCCGTGTGCATTAAGACAAGTCCAGCCTATCACAGTCCATCCAAAGAGAAATCAGTAGTTGAATTAAGAATTAGCTAATTGGAACAGTCATAACCTTATCATTATTGCCATGATTTTTTTTCCACAGAAAAATGCCTATTAATTTCTTAGAGAGAAAAATTACAAAACATTTTGTAATATAACCTTTCAGCATCCTGCAAATATGTCATATCAAGAACTGCAGTACTATTTTGTAATATAACCTTTCAGCATCCTGCAAATATGTCATATCAAGCATTGCAAATATTGTCCTATCATATGGTAAATATATTTTTGGGTAAAATATTTACGCCGTAAGGCGTTTAACAAATGGGAGTCGACTCCCCCAATTAATACGTTTTTTTTTCTTCCGTCGATATTTTTCGTCTGACGATTCGGATAATCTTCATCGTTGATGTCCAGTCCGCCATTGCGGCTGTCCAGTTCGCCATTACTGCTGCTGCTTACGGTCAAGCGGTGCAGTCCGCCATTACTGCTGTTGTCCAGTCCACCATTACTACTGCTGCTTACGGTCAAGCAGTGCAGTCTGCCATTACTTCTGCTGCTTACGGTCTTTACTAATCTCTCAGCTTGAATCCACAATTCCTCTTATCGACATGAAGAAGCTCATCGACTTGCATCCAGAAGATGATCAGAGGCAGCAGGAGATGGAGAGGCTTTCCAACGCCTGCAAATAATGGGGTTTCTTCCAGGTGGGTAACTGTCAATTACTATCTTTGCAATAATATCTCACTTCTGTGTGCTTGAGCTTTAGAGTTGTATTGAGTTCTTGCAATTTATCATATTGTGAACCATGGGATTCCTCATTCGTTAATGGATGGGATAAAGGGCGTAGCTAAGGAATTCTTTAACCTTCCATTACAAGAAAAACAGAAATATGCTCCGCAAGTAGGAGACATTCAGGGCTATGGTAAGACCTTCGTGGTGGCCGAGGATCAAACGTTGGACTGGGGTGATTTGCTTGCTTTGGCACTCATGCCCAACACTCTTAAAAATCTCGATCTCTAGCCGACCGTTCCCACAAATTTCAGGTAATTATAAAAGGATTATTGTAAAATAGATGAAAGTATTGTCGATAACCATGCATGATGGACTTTAATTAATTGATATATTGCAGGGATACTGTGGAGAGGTATGCAATTGAGGTGGAAAGAGTCGCTCAAGAGGTGCTGAGACTGATTGTTGAGAACTTGCATCTCGAGGCCGATTATTTCAAGGAGAAGTTTGGTTCAGAGCCCATGAACTTGATGCGCATGAATTTGTCCCTGCCGTGNAAGAGGTGCTGAGACTGATTGTTGAGAACTTGCATCTCGAGGCCGATTATTTCAAGGAGAAGTTTGGTTCAGAGCCCATGAACTTGATGCGCATGAATTTGTACCTGCCGTGCCCTAGACCTGATCTTGTTCTGGGATTGAGTCCTCACTCAGATGGAGGGGGGATTACATTGCTCCTTCAGGATGACCAAACAGAAGGTTTGCATGTCCGCAAGAACAATCAATGGATTCCTGTGGAGCCCATTCCACACGCGCTTGTTGTAAACATTAGGGACTTGGTAGAGGTGATCATCCCATCTACTTAAAGTTAAAACACAATTTCATTTAAGCAAAAATTGATTGTGTTTATATGTGCTTGTTGGAGTATCTGTACAACTGCCGCATCTCTAAAAAATTCTGATAATAAGGCATTGTGCTGAAACCAAATGTTTATCTGCAGATTTTGGTGTATTAGCAAACCTTACAATGCTAACATTTATCATTGTACAGGTGATTACAAATGGGAGATACAAGAGTGTAGAGCATCGCGCAATAACAAACCAAGAAAGAGCCAGACTTTATGTTGCCTTGTTCTACAATCCGGGTATAAATGCAGAGGTTTCTCCGTCATCAAAGATAGTCGAGGAAGACCATCAACTCGTGTACAGGAAATTCATACACGAAGAATACATTCGCTACTATCTCTCTAGACACCTCAAACGGAAACATCCCCTTGCCGACTTTGCTAAACTTGACAGCGACAATAATTAAGAAGATCTCAGTTAAGTTCAGTTCAGCTGTTATTCTTCTAATCAAATTAGGCTTTACTGGCCAAGAATGTCAGAGGCTATATGGTTGTGTTTTATGTTAAATACTATTTTATTTTAACAAAGGCTGAGTAGATTTTTCACCAAACAGACATATTTATTTTTTGATTACGAGGTTTACTATGATCAAACATACATATTCATTTTTTTTATTACGAGGTATACACTGATCAAACATATGTTTCTATGGAGAACCTGTGTTTTGATTTGCGCTCGTCATAATAATGCAATGCACATTCTGGACTCTGTTTACTTTAAGCACAATATAAAGTTACCTAAATTACATTACAGGGTGAAAGCAGGTTGCCTGGATAGTTACAATCATCTTTGTTTGTTAAAACAACGATTACAATGCCTAATGTTTGTTAGGCAGTGATGGAAATCTCTAGAAGAAGATGCAATTAATGAAATGGTTGAAATGGTGCAGCATCCTGTGGAAAAAAGAAAGTCGGTGGAAGAAATATCAGATCTTTCTAGATAGATGTTCTCTGCAATGTAGTTTTATAAATAGAGCATAAGAAATGTCAGATCTTTATAGATAGATATTCTCTGCAATAGTTTTATAAATAGAGCATAAGAAATATCAGATCTTTATCCGAATTCAGCTAGGATTGCACAGAGAAATAACTATCCGAATTAACTAAGGGGAATTCTTCACGTTTACTTAAGCTTATGGGTATGGAAAATTTCTAAAGAATTTTTCACCTTCAGTCCGTCAGGTCCTAGCGTTAGCTTCAACATCTTCTTCCTCCCGTCTCTTCTGCACCTCCCTTTGTATTTTCAATAGCTAATCTCTAACCGCAAAGCTCCTGGCGCTCTTAAGGGCTTCCTGTTGTACTTATCCTTTAGCAATCCTTTTGTTGCTGAGAATGAAAGCCAAAATATGAATTTGAGATGCCCAATAGAAAATGAAGAGAAACACAGAGGGATGGATTGAATGAGTAATAGATAGGTTTCTTCCATGGATATACCCGCCTGCAGCTTCATCTCCAAATATAGCAATGTTTACATACATACTTGGCAGCTCTTTTCTTCTAAGAAGCTTGCGAGCAGACCCAGATGAGATGGTTTCATAGAAACCATAGCACTACCTGATCGTGAAGAAAGGGATACCCCCTGAACAAAGCAAGTGATGGAGCCCACGAATGCCCCACGTGGGCTGCATGCAACAAAGTTTTAAAAGCTGCATTGGGGCTTGTTGCTTAGTGGTAGGCTCGAGAGTGGCGTGTTGGTAGGTAAAGGAACTTGGGCCCTGATCACATGGCACCTAGCCAACCAGACAAAGCATTTAATTCTTAGTCAAGTGCAAGAGCTTTTAATCATCTTGATTTCGTTCACCCTTGATTGTGCCTCATTGATTGGCAAGCCAATATGAATGGTTACTTCTTTATAGGCAAGTCAATATTTTGAATGACTTCTTTGTAGCTCTATAAATAAATAGAGACTAACATCGTAATGAAACATACCTTCCGGTCTGTAATCTCCGGTTTATGGCTTTCCACGTAATTGAAATACCTTAACTTTTATTATGCAGTTTTTTTCCAATTTAAAACTATTTAATTTAAAAAAATAAAGGTTTAAATTTTTTTACCAACTTGACTCAACTGTAAAAAAAAATGGATTTCTCTATCTTAGTCCATGTTAGAGGTCAAACTTCATACTCAAATCCCATTAAACTTGTGAAAAACAACATAATCTAGAAAAAACGATGAATGTAGTATTTCACCCTATGTGAAGAATATAATGTTTTAAATTATTGTATCAACCATAAGATTTTATTTACTAAAATTTGTGGTTCAACACTTCAAATTGTCTTTCTTGTTGTATATGCCCACATCTCCTTGCTTAGCTTACAACACGACGTTCTTTTATTGCACCCTTAGGTACAATTGCTAGTTTAATTATATTTATATTTTGGTACTTGTATTTGTATGTCAGTTGTGGTGAGATTTTTGTTTGTCTTTTCTGCTATCCTACACACTGGTTTGACTTATTGGATTGAAAATATTGTGTAGAAATGTTCAACTACTTTGGATTTAAAAGGAGAGAAAAATGGCATTCGAAAGACTGGTCTCTTAAGAATTTCGGGTGCAGTAGCGAAAGCGAAAGTGTTGGAGATTGTTTGATATTAAATCCAATGAAGATACCAGGTCATGAAAAAGAGTTACAGGAAATAATGTTGGAGGAAGCAATTTAAATTTTAGTTATTTGGGAATGCAGCAGCATAAGATGCATCTATCAACCAAGGAAACATGCAACGGGCATGGAGAAGATTCACCCCCTGGCTTCAACTAACATATATGAAATATCCCCAAATTCTCCAGCTAAAACTTTAAAATAAATGGCAAAGCTACCAAATTCCAAAATCAACAGTTTACAGGAAAAATAAAACCTTCAAAGCAGTATTAAAGTCCGTTGGATTCAGCTCACTCACATGAAATGAAATATAGCCAAATTCTCAAGCCAAAAAGAAATAAACAACACAAATATTGAATTCAAACGACAATGGAGAAAAAACTTGTTCATTCTACCAAGAGAGATTTATCATTACCTCTTTTTTTCCTAGGGCTTGTAGCAGATTCCTGTGAAATCCAAAATCCACACCAAAATGAAATTTTCATTTATATTAAGTTTAGTGTTCAAAAATTCAACCCCGGCTAACTAAAGTCATTATTCATTTATTGATATTAGAGTATCCATCGCAGAAGATGTATATGATTTTTGAACAACATCATCATTATCAAGCAAGGCTTCATGTTAGTAATGGGTCGATTTTACCTTACTACAAAGTCACGCAAGCAATTCATAGTGTGTAAGTGGTATTGGGCAGCCGATTCAAAATGGAATTTTTTGAAATGCCAAATGAACATTGTGGAAGTTTTTGAAATAGAATCTAGCTCAAAATTCCTCCATTAGGAATACTGAAACGACAAAGGAATAGCTAGGCAGTTGTTACATTAACTCTTTGTCAGTGCATTGCCTCTAGAAAAGCTCAAGCCCATATTTCATGGCCACCAGAAGTGCACACGCATATTGAAGTTATATATTGTTGCATTAAAACTATGGTTGTATTTAATTTTTGCTGACTAAAGCTCACCACCTGGTCCTAGGGCACAAGACCCTAGAGAAACGTCACCTGCACTAACCAATGAAAAGGCACAAAAATAGTTTTAAAAAATAAAAAAATAAAAATATAATACACAACCTTAATCTAAATTACATGTTTTTGTTAAAGCTACTACAAATTACTCTAAATAATGGCCCTTACCGATTCATATATATCCCCTTGTCGGGGACATAACAAGAGCTACGTGACTGTAATGTATTTTATATTGCCACTCGGCTTTGTGGCTACTTATGAATAGAATCTTTTTGCCATTGATTTGTTTTTTTTAATTGGATATAAAGCTAAATAATAATAGTTTAAAAGTTAAAATTGAATCATTAAAGTTTTATGAGATAATTTAGATATGTTTGACAACTAATTTTTATTAATGTGATAAACAAACACTAGTTCTATATACATTTCAGATCATTTGACTAAAACAATGTATTTTTAATAACATTTTTAACTTCAATTCGAATATTCCTTTAACACCATATTTATGTTTGTTTCTTATTAAAATGAATATAATATAATATTGTTTTTTGTTTCTTTTATTAATATAAGAATTAAATGGTTTTATTAATTATATTTTCTTAAAAATTGAAAAATACATTCCACCCATTTTGAAGAACTTTATGACGACTTAGTATTCCATCTAAAATATAATTTCCCTTGGGGTTAATCAAATAATAATGTGCAATATCCAACCGCTCTACAAGTCTGCTATAGGTAGTGCCAGCATCTATCCACTTATTATGGGTTTGGAATTCACTTGGCAAATCATGTTTTTCACACATTTCAATAATATTATCCCATAAGGAGGCGAGCTTTACCTTGGGAAAATTAGCCTGGATATCCTTCTTGTCATGTTTCTTGAAGGAATCATACTATGTGATGCAATCTTCTTTCTCACAACGCTCTTTATAGCACTCAAGCTCTGCCCTAGCTCAACAACGTTTGTGTGGCGCTTGTTTTCAAGGTGCATTATCATTCTACACAAAATGGATATCACAATGTAGATAAAAGTCAATGTCAAATTACAATTTAATATCAAACTATTAACACAATAAGAAACTAGCAAAACTTTTACTTCTCAACAAGTTGAGATGATAGCTTTCAACATTAATTTTTTTTGTTCTTCCAAATTTTATTAAAAAAAGGGAATTGAATCTATCTGATACCCAACACCAATGGCTTCCAAGTGTAATAATATGCCTATTTTGGTAGAAGATTCTGAATCAGGTTTTGCAATTCTCTTTTCAATTATGGCATTTTCTATGGTATGATTCAAAACAGAGTCATATGCTATATGCTCTGAAAAACAATCCTATACAATATTATCATAAGCTTTTTCAAAACAAAATCATATACTATATGCTCTGTAAAACAATTTTGTACAATATCATCATAAAATTTTTCATGTTAAATGAAAAATATTCAAAATGATCTCAGAATTATCAATACACGTTGAACCCTCACTTGAACAAAACATGTAAGTGCCGAAAGGTTTGTATGGGCTTCTCTTGATAACCCCAGCTACCTCCCTCAGAGAGTCAAGTCCAATACAACTAACATCAAACAAACTACTAAACCCACTATTTGGGTAAGGATAGTGTGCTTGGGCATACAAAAGATTTAGATATTAGTTTAAATTATTAGCCATTAGCCATGCCAATTATACATTGTAATACCTAGAGGAGAGAGAAAATAATATTGACTTACAAAATTATTATAATATGATTATTTTTAGAACTTCTATGATTATTTTTACTTAAGCTTTAATATTAATAAAATTCATATAAGCAAAGCAAACTAATAGGACATGGGCTAATTTGATATAACAAGTCTGCTATATTATATATCCTCATATAGCGTGAGTATTGTGATGAGTTTTAGGCTGGGTTGTGAGTATTGTAGTTCATAGTTCAGTTTCAAATTTTTGTTTTTCTTATTCTCATTGTAATATTTCAGCTTGGCCTTCTTGATTCTTATTCTCATTGTAAGGTCTAAGCTTTCCCTTCTTGAATAACGATGACAAAGAAAGACTGCTCCTCTTCCTTCATCTCTTTTTGTTGTTCTTGCTTTTCAACAATATATACCTCTGCTCCCCCAAATGCTTCTTTGGCTGCACCATCTTCTGCTCCATCCTCTGCTCCCTTAAATGCTTCTTTGGCTACATGGGCTTCTGCTCTTCCGCTGTTCAAACAATACTAGATCATATCGACACGACATATACAGAAAATGCCCATCTAGATGACATTATTAGTCATATAACTCAACTTTTGAAACTTCTTCGAGGTAACAATGAACATTGATGCTTGTATTTCATTTCTATCCTCAATCTTGCAAGGAGATCTTATCACTTCACTTCAATATTTAACAAGACATTGTTAAGAAGAGTCCTAAAATCATCTTGAGTAAAAGAATCAGGTATATTTGCACTTCCATTAACCATTATGGCATGCCAATGAGGAAAATAGTGATCAAGGGATCAACAATCGACTCAAACGGTACAAGGAGCATACGAGGAACAATATCATGTTTGGAAATCACGTGACAAAAGTTTCCTGTCCATTTTTCACGGCCAATTGCTTCAACAAGTCTTGCATCCCCCACTAAAGGACATCCAAATGTTACACAAAAAGGAGAGCTTTTCCTCAACCTATTTTCCAGTACCCATAGTGTGGCCAAGGTTGCAATTGCCCCTCCTAAGGAATGACCCACAAATTGCACTCGTTTGATATTGGAATGCATCAACACAATGTTAAAATAAGTGAATAAGTATTTCCTCTTTTTATGAATCTAAGATCATTATGTAGTGAAAGATAAATTAGTTTACCTTTGCTTGTAAATCTGTATTCTCTGTAATATGGAATCGTAAAACTGAGCTTGTTGAAATCCAACAAAAACAAATTGGGGATATCCTACGAGCACTTGTAAAAGGGAATTGTGAAAATGCAAGATTAACACATGAGCATAACAAATGTAAAGAAGGGCAAGGTGATGGAAATAGTTTGTAGGCAGAGCTTATGCGTGCACACCAAGAAAAATAGAAACTGCAAAATGAGTTTTCAGCAAAGCTCACTGACCTCAAAAACCTTCACATTATGTTCTCTACCTTGGGAAGAGAGAAAGAAATCATGGCAGAAGAATTGGTACTTAAAACCATGATATTGGGTGAAATGGAAGAAGACTTGAATGACCTAAAAGTGAAAAACAAGACTCTGTCTAACAAGTTAGAATCCCTTGCCAGGAAGAATAAAACCAAAAGCCTAGATATCCAAGAAACAATTGCTTCACTTGAGGACCGCAACGAACTATTGGCAGAACAAGTGCTCAAGACATCAGAAGGATACCGTTGCTTTAAGAGGAAATCAAAATATCTGCAAGAACATAACAATGGATTCAAGAGGGAGATAACCAACCTCAAATCCTCCATACTGAAAAAGGAAAAGATTACTCATCCTTTGGAATCAGAAAGGACTGCACTTGTAAATGAGATCATGTGGGGTAAGTAGCAATTGCAATTTCTGCTGAAAAAAATGTCAGTGCTTCCAACAAGAGACAGAATCAGTCACAAAACTATAGTTAACGAAGTCTGATAGGCCGAAAAGTCTCAAGGAGGAATTTGTTTTTCTTGAGCAATTTCTGCTTCACTTCAAGGAAGAGATAGGTTGTATCAAGGAAGAATTTGATAGAGGTATCAAATTACATAGCAATGTTGCAGAATGAGCTCCTGAATCTAGGTACCGAAAATAATGTATTTATACCAGAAAAAGAATAGATGAAAACACAGATGGTAGAGTCAAAAGACTAGAAGATATGGGTAGACGTTCTATTTGATCTAGTCTTTTTAAATGTTATCATATTCTCAACAGCAACCAAGTGGCTGAAATCTCACGGAGGTGATTTGATAAATGAAGCAAAGCATATAAAAATATTTCACGATAATTATTTGTACATCTTCCAATGAAGTTTCGAACAAATAAACCATTAGTCGATCAAAATTGTTTAATTCAAATATACAGACTTTCTGCATTAATTTATAGCTCATATATTTATGAGACACCAATGCTAAAATGATTGGATTTCAGCGTTAATATATGATTTTCAGGGTTACTCTGATGCATTTATAGCATTGTTGACATCAGCTCGCAACCGGGTCCTCGGGCACAAGAACCCAGGGCAACGTCACCTCAACTAGACCAATAGTAGCCTAAAAAATACAATTAAAAAATAAACTTAAATAAAAATTGTATTGAATATTGCAAAACCTTAATCTAAACTTTCATAAATTTTAAATTGCTCAAATTAATATATGTGAGCTATTCATATATTATCTCCTTGCCAAGGACATACTAATATAGAAGGACCAAATAGAAAGAAGAAGGGAAGCAGTGGTTTTCATTCTTGGGAACCGACCCCTATTACACCGGAGCTATCTGATTGATATTTTGCCTAAATTTGGTGAATTTAATCCATAAAATTTGTAATTTCTGTTGTTTGTTGGGCTATTTTGAGCTCAGAAATAAAATTAGGCAACAGGAAAACCCCAAACACCCATAATCTGTAAGATCTAGCATTGTTTTTGGACAGATAGATAAATTTTTCTAGTTGAGTAATGAGGCATTCCTTCTCGACATCGGATCTGGTTTTTTTATTCATTTTCAGCAGTTTTGGTATGAAAACTATTTTAAAAGTTGTAAGGATTTTTTTCAAAATTCAAGTTTCCCTTATTTCACATGAATTTGTATTATAAAACTTTACTAAGCAATTTATAATTTGAAGATGACTTATAGTTAGGAACAAATGAATAGTAAATTGATTCATAAGTGGAAGATAATGTATGATTAGAATTTGGAACAAATAATCAATAAGTAATGACAAAAATTTGCTTTGCCAAAAACATTGAATTTGTTCACTTATAGGTTAGTCTTTAATGACAAAACTTTGCTTTGCCAAAAACATTGAATTTCTTTAATTTTAATATTTGATATATAAGTCCTAAACTTATTTATTTTTTGAGTAGCAAATGTAATTTTAAATTGTATATCTTGAATTTTGTCAAGTTGGTTTATTTCAATGGTTAGGTTTCACATATCACATGATTGAAATTTATCTCAATTTAACTTAGGTCACAACACCATTAGTGTGTAACATAATAGTAGTTTAATTTGTGACTAATATTAACCACTAAAATGGGCATTTAGCATTGATCTCTATATGCTCATGTGCATATCAAAGACAACAACAAATCCAGAGGCTTGTTTTTAAACAAATTCTTAATGAACCTCTAATTAATTCAATCATTCAATTATGAACTTACTCAAACCCTTTCCTCATCACTAAAACTTGTTTTAAAACAAATTCTTAATAAACCTCTAATTAATTCAATCATTTAATTGTAAACTTAGTCAATCTCTCAACCTTTTCCTCATCGTGACTTACTAAACAAAAGCTTTTAAAACTTTCCCTTAAAAAGAGGTTAAATGATTCATTTAAATAAGAGCTTTAGAATATTATTTGTTAGACTAGGACCTACCCTTCCAAAAAGATCTTTACGAGCTGGGTTGATCGATGAAGGAACAACCCTTGAAAGGGTTAACATGGTTTCAGGGTTAACATGGTTTTATTGAATGGTACCATTCACCGTGAGAGAATTCATTAACTGATCTTCATGGTTCTTGAAGTGGTCATTTTCCTTCAATAGGCCTAGTAAATTGAAAGTGTACAACATGCAGTACATGACCGATAACCAAAATGCATTAATTGAGTTGTTCACAAAAAATAAAGTAGAAGGTTCATGGATTCAATAATTGATTGAGCGGTTCATGAGCAATACAACAAATAGAAGGTTAATGAACTTCCATAAGCACAAGAATTGAGATGCTAAAATGATGATTTCCTATTCTGTACGTGCCCATGGCTAAATAGATGACTTTCCTTGTTGTTCAATAAGCACATGAAGCCAAGGTGAAACTTATTTACTAGACAGAATTTCCCTCGGGAGGGGAGCTTGTCAAATGTGCACTGTTGGATGAGAGATCCCACAATGCCCATTTGACAGGCTCCCCTCCCGAGGGAAAGTTTGTCTAGTATATAAGGCGCTCCATGAAGCTAATGGCTAATAGCTGAGTTCTTAGTTCCGTACGAATTAAGTTAGATGTTCTTAACATGCCTACACACAACCACATTTATTTAGATGTAGTATGTGATACCCACACAACCAGTCAGTGAGATGTGATTAGTACATGATAAGCACACAACCCGCTGAAGTGATATGTTATGAGGGTGAAGTTTATGACCATTTTAACTATATGCTTGGGCAAAACCACACATTTTAACTATATGCTTGGTCAAAACCAAATCCGTGGTTATGTATCGTGACACCTGAACTGTCGGAGTGACAGACGTCGTCCTCTCAAATAAATCCAAATATAAAATATTTTATGTATCGTGACACCTGAACTGTCCGAGAGTGACAAATGTCCTCCTCTCAAATAAATCCAAATATAAAATATTTTCAAAACCATAAAGAAAACCGAGTTTTCAAAACTCTCCTGACATAAACCTCTCAGACTTCCTCAGCGATGAGTTGCTCGATCCATAATCGAAAGATGTCCCAGGATTTTGGACGAGACCACAATTCTACGAGTCCAGGTTTTGAATCTTCCTAGGTCTCTAATGCTTGCCTGATTCTATAGATTAAATTATATTTGGTCGATGTTGTTTTCCACTGGTTTGGTTTATAAGTGGGAGGTCTCTAATGCCTTCCTGATTCTATAGATTAAATTATATTTGTTCGATGTTGTTTTTCCACTGTTTTATAAGTGGGAGATCTCTAATGCCTGCGTGATTCTATAGATTAAATTATATTTGTTCAATGTTGTTTTCATCTGTGGTTGTTCAAATTTGAGACTTAGGGTTCCTCTATTGTGTCTCTCTTAAAATCTGATCAGGGTTAGAGTTCCTTTAATATTTCAGCTATAATTGTCCCAGGAGCGGAGCTGGTTGTATTGCATAGTATCTGACATTTTCTTTTGCATCATCCATTCATTCATGCTTTCCCATGCTTTTAAGTAGCACATTGGGCGAGGCTTTTAGAGCACCTCTTTTGGCATGTAGAATATAATATTTTACATTATTTATAAGCTGGAAATAAATATGTCCGATGATGTAACCATAAGCTGGTTAGAGTGGTGTCGCTGTATGTGCCTTCTCGGCAAGCCCCAACTTAAGATGCACAGATCAATCTTCAGTTCATCTTGACCATGGATTTTAACTATGCTTACTAGCTGTTCCCCTATTATTACGTTGCACTCCGTTTCTGGACCGGTGGTGTAGTCTTTAATGGGAAAGCCTTCAAATTGCTCCTCTCTTCTGTCAAGTCTTAACGGCTACCGCTGTGCTTTTCCTTGCTCTTTGATGGGCGATGGAGCTCGTTGTGGCAGACGGTAAAAAGACTAGATTTCTTACCCAGCGAGAGTTGGTAACAAGACAACTTAAAACGGAAGCATCTCTCAGGCAAGCCATCGATTTTTTTAGGGAAATACTTGTGAATTGACAATTCATCTGGTTTTGCAACATATTGTGAGAAGAAAGTAGGTAATTGAAAAATTAAAAACTTCCAAAAAGAAATTTATAATGCCTAGGAATTTTTAATTAAGAAATAAAATACTTCAGTTTTTTAATAATGCCGTAAATTGTTACCTGTCAGCAGTGTTAGAATTTCATTTCATCTTGCCTTCAGACTATTTGTTTTGACGTTTTGAAAAAATTGCCCTTTAAACAATAAAGTTATTCATAACTCAAATTGGCAAAAACCAAGAGATCTATTAATACATGTTAGTTGTGTCATCGAACTTCACTGTGTGCTTCAGCTCCATGCCAATCCACCTATAGATGCATAGCACCACACCTTTTTGTATTACTAATAGTCACCATTCTTCCATCTATGTAAAGGTAACAAATCCGTTGCAAAAGAGCACGCACTGTGTGAACTGAGTTCTCCATCCGCCATGGCATTGATATAATCCTCTTGGTGCCCTGTGGTAAAACTTACAGCTAATCCAGGGAACCCTCATTTAAAACATACTCCACTGGTTCCAAAAAGTGTTCACGTAAGGTTATCCAAAGGTTTAAGACTCTGGACCATCTTTATCAAACTACACCCATTGTTTTACGTTCAAAATAGCTTCCCATGCCAAACCAAGAGATCTATTAATACACTCGTAATATAAGCATAAATGGTAGCTTCAGAGATGGAGGATAAAGATAATTGCTCTTGCTAGATTCCAAAACTAGAGACTCCTTTTCGCCATGAGAAGGTTGGAAGATGCTTGGACGACAGTAAAAGCACCTTCATTTCCACCCAAAAAAAGGCTTTCCCTGCAATATTCCCGTAGAAAATAAACTTGGAACAAAAAATTCCAAGCTTTTGGTAGAAAATGAAAATACAACGCACAATTTTGAATAGTAATTTAAAGAAGCGATGAAGACAAACAAACAGTGCAACAAACAGAGAGGGCAAGTGGTTAACAAACAGAGGTGGGCAATGCAGAGAGAGAACAGAAGAGTGCTAAAAGCAGGGAATGGGCAGGGAATGATGCAGCAAAGACAGGGAATGGTGCAGCAAAGACAGTTAAGTCTCATATTTTTATGTTTCTATACAAACATTGGATAGCAAGCATGATGAAGAGGCACATACCGCTTGTAAAGAGTTGTCCTAATCAAAGAAAAACCACTGTTGCCTGGAAATTAAATTTATAAATTAAATAAATAATCCATTCGTAGACCTATACACAAGTACACAAGTGGTCATTTTGCTGTGCATGGAAAATATCGAAATACTCTATCAAATAACTCCAAGGTAGCCCTTAGGTTTCTTCTTCAGGCTTAGGTTTCTTCTTACGGAGAACTCCAATGTAGCCCTCATTACTGCTTCATTTCCTCCCGGTAGAATATTCTGCCATCTTGGACACAAGAAACGGAAAACAACAGAGGGAACACTCTGTTCTTATATCGCATGTCTCTCCTACCTTAGAATTTGCAAGAATTGTAACATCGCATGTCTTTCCTTCCTTAGAATTTGCAAGAATTGGTGCATGCAACGGGCTTTCGTTAGTTTATACAGAGAATGCTATGGCTGGGGTCGATGTCTCACAAATTACTCAAAGCTAGTATGCATGTACAACACTAGACAAGCTCTGGCGTTCCACCATTGCTACGAAGCTCCGCTCAGTAGCCTCAAAACCACTCCCAGCAAACAACAACAGTTCGCTTCAAATTCTAATAATTCAAGTCCGGGAGGTTCATGCAGCAAGACACAGAAGGAACCTATCCAAGGATTGGAACAGTAGGCAGACTATAGACGGACCACACAGATCCTTGGAACAGTAGGCAGACTACAGACGGACCACTTGGGGAAATTGCAGACAGAACGAGCGCAACTGAGTGACAAACCGTAACAAGCAATGCCCAACGAGCATTTGTACCATTAAATATCCATTGAACATGACACTAACATGACATTAAGCTAGCTGGTGTTAAAGCCCCGAATTATTAAATAAAAATTATAGATAGGATAACCCTAAGCTCTTCCCCCCTATGGTGGGGGGTAGTAAGGTAAGTCCCATGAGGATAAGCAATATGTTCTCAATAGCTTTGCCCTCAGAGCGTTATTTCTAAAGTAATAAACAAAGGCAAGTCAATAAATGGTGGTGGGTGTTTCATCTAGCCTCGGTTGTGTTACAGAGCCCTTGGGTCATATAAATTACTGGTTGTTCCATCTAGGCCTGTTATCAGAGTCGACCCCCCATAAAACTGCCCTACCTCAATTAGTAAGATGTGCGCACACTCTCTTTGTTTGGGGGTTTGGGGAGAGGTCATGGGTTGAGCTTGAGTCTTTTGGGGTTAGGCCTTCTATGAGGATGGCCGGCGGTTTACCACCTCTGGTTTTCCCTGCATATATTTCCATATGAAAAAAAGAGAAAAAAAGCTAGCTGGTGTTATCAAGCTAGGACAGAATAAATAAATGATGGAGAGGATCAATGTAGTCGAGATGTGGGGAAGTATTGCTGTAGTCGAGATGTGGAGAAGTATTGCTGGGTTTTCCGTGCATATTTCCATATGAAAAAAAGAAGAAGAAGCTAGCTGGTGTTAACAAGCTAGGACGAGAATAAAGAAATGATTGAGAGGATCAATGTAGTCGAGATGTGGGGAAGTATTGCTGTAGTCGAGATGTGGGGAAGTATTGCTGGGTTTCGGTGCATATTTCCATATGAAAAAAAAAAAAAAAAAACTAGCTAGCAAACTATGACGAGAATAAAGAAATGACGAGAATAAAGAAATGATTGAGAGGATCAATGTAGTCGAGGTGGAAAAGGAAAATAATAATGTTACAAATTAGTACGCCTGTGGTCATTGACATTCAGATAAATAATTTTTGTTAAAAATTAATTTAATAAACAAAATTATATTTATAGAACATTATAGTTAAAAAAGAATTAAAAATGTAAAGAATTTTCTAGATATTATATCACATCATGGGAGTTTACAACTTTTAAACTTAAAAATACATTTTCTACTTCACTCAGGGTTTTCATAAAGATATACATTGTATGTACGGGGAGATATATGAGTATAGTTAGAGTAAACAATATTAAAAGTTGTATATTTTTTAATTTTAATATTTTATGAAATTGTTTCAACCAGTGCTTAGGGCTAGTATCCTTTCACGGAGTTCATTATTAATTTCGTGAATTAAATATATGAGTATAGTTAGAGTAAACGATATTAAAAGTTGTATATTTTTTAATTTTAATATTTTATAAAATTGTTACAACCAGTTATTAGGGCTAATATCTTTTCACTGAGTTCATAATTAATTCCGTGAATTAAAGCTTTGAGACTAATTTTTTTAAAAATCTTTAAAGTTTTATAAAATGATCCATATTTATTAACATTGAAGTCTCCTTCTATAGTACACATTGCCATATTTATAAGGAGTAAGATACCGACGCGACGATTTTGCCCGGCGACAATCGTCGCGCCGACCCTCCGGCCATCGGACAACCCCTCCTCCCAATCGCTGCTGCGTCCGGTTCTGTCATCCTTTCCATCACCATTAGTCTTCAACGCCGTCTTCCTTTGTCCGTCGTCATCGTTAATCTTCAACGCCGTCTCCCTCCGTGCTCCGTCCATTTTTGTCCATTCAATTAATTCACCCCGAATTCAAACCTCCATCCAGCGGGAAGAACTTCTTTGCCTCTTCTCAGTGTTCCGGTCCTTGTTCTAAACTGCATTTCCAGCAACTTCCTTTGTTTAATGTGAACAACGTCCCTGTTCTCTTAGTTGCAGATGGTCGCGGCAATTCTGAACAACAACTTGCTTGTCCCTCCATTTCCAGCAAATGCAAGTTAGTACAAACCCAATTTAAATTTTGAATCCATCAATCCCAATCCACAGCTAATTTGATTTAATGGGCTATTTGTTTGAACTCACGATATGCATCCGTGAGCTTTGCAACCTCTAGCTATAATAAAAACAGGATCGTGTAGACATGCATCAAAATTACCCTCCAGCCACCCGACCGACCTCCCTTGGCTGTGCATTTTGATTTTGCTAAATCTCCAGGGCTTCATAACTGCAAAAGGGAGTAAGACTAATAACAATATGATACTATTTGCTGCAATATTATGTGGAGGGAGGGGAGAGGTGGAAGTTGTGATGGAGATGAAAGCTGCGTTGGATCCCAAGGGGAAATACTCTATTCGTGGGTGAAGGGAGGAGATCCGTGCAATGGGAGTTTTGATGGAATTGCCTGCAATGAGCATGTAAAGGTGGAAAATATTTCTCTGCAAGGAAAAGGATTATCAGGCTCAATACCCTCAACAATTGGCAAGCTAAAATGTCTCACTAGACTGTATTTGCATTACAACAACCTTCAAGGGAAGATACCCAGAGAGCTTTCTATCTTAACTGAGCTGCAGGACCTTTATCTTAATGTCAATATTCTATCTGGTCCCATTCCCAAGGAGCTAAGAGCCATGTCCAGCTTGCAAGGTATACATTCTCACTCGAACACTGTCTAGATTTGTTGTTTTTTTAATAGAAACAACAAGTAGAGCATTTGCTATGTTGGGATAACTAAGGTTGAAACAAACATTTGTATTTGCAGCACTCTAGCTGTGCGAGTTGACAGGGTCTATACCGATGGAGTTGGGGTCTCTAAAGAAGCTCAATGTTCTTGCCCAGCTGGGATTAGAGTTTTTCACTTTCATACATCTCTCAGAAATGGAAATGCCATTTTTCCTTCTATTAGGTTGCTTTGCAAATGATTTGAAAAGGTCAGCATATGATTCCACATTTATTTTGGCATGTTGAAGTTTCTTCCACCCATACTCAGTTTATGGATAGTCTGGAAAGTTTTAGTTTGACATACATTCCATTGCTAATGCTTCTCTTACTTGAAGTCATTTCTGCTAGAAAGGTTTAGTTTGACATGCATTATATTGCTCATCTTTTCGTTTATGTCTATTAAAAAATTTGGCTTCCGCAAATGTTGGAGACAACAATCCACATCTTGATAGCAAACCGTTACCCATTATCAACTAGACATGTAGCTCAGTGATATAACAGAGTCCACCGACACAGGGAAGTTCTTGGGTTTAAATAGCCTACTAAAGATTTAGGCCTTTTCCACTTGTTGGAGATATTAATCCACATCTTGATAATAAAACATCACCCATTATCAAATGGGCTTGTACCTAAGTAATATAGCAGAGTCCACCGACCTAGGGCAGTTACTGGGTTCAATAAGCATGCAAAAGTTCTAATACAGCTGTGAACCATAGTGCTTGATTTTAGGCCTGCAATTCTCAAGTAGTAACTTTGTATCTGCAATAAAGTAGCTAATTGTGCTTGGAGTGGACTAATGCATATTATTTATACGTGAAGAAGAGTTTGCATCATAGTTAGAGATTTCCATGATCATTCTTATCTTTACAAGCTCATTATTTTTTATATTTGTAGACTATAGAAGTAAGCACAACTTATGCACAAACAATTCTTGTCAGAAGCTTCCCTACAAGGAAAAATGATAACCTCTCTTGTGATGCTTCATCTTATCTGAAGCATATTTTAGAAGGGTGAGCATAATCCAACCAAGTTAAATAGTCCTGGAATGCTTCCACGGTTTGATTGATGTCAGGGGATGTTTTAACATATGAAATGAAGCTGCTAATGTACTTCTTTGAAGACGATCAATTATTTTTAAGTTTTTTCCCAGTTTGGTCTCTTTTATTTACTGAAAGTACCTTGTTTTGGCTATTATTGGTTCAATCTTTATTTATTCAGAAGATATTCTTCCACAAAGAAGGATACTGAAGCTCTATATACATTGACGGTGATGAGAAACTCTTTGTTTCATATTCATTGTAATGTAGACATTGATTCCTGTGGTCATTGACTTTGTTCCAAATTGGCATGTTTGGAATGTAAAGAAGCCTCATGGTAAGAATCGATGCATATCTTTATAATTTTTTTTCTAGAACAGAAACACTCTTTTAGGTAGAAGGGACCACTTTAGAATTGGTTCATTTTTTACCTTGGAAGATGCCCATTTAAATGGATTTAATACCTCAAAGCTAGAGTTCAAAGTTCATAGGAATCAAACCTAATCATGTTTCTAGGAAATTCCTTATATGAATTTAAGTTGAATCAAGTCTAAGAAACTTTGGATGAATTTCTTGTATTAGCATCAATAATCTGAGTGTCATATTCCATTATTTACCTTGAATTTGGAAGATCATAAATGATATTCTCATGCATTGTATCTTGACTAAGAGCTTTCTAACAGTTTTCAGTTAGTTCCTATTCCAAAACCCAATCTGTTATAGTTCAAAATGACACATCTCTACCTGTGACCACTTTCCCATGATTTCGTCACATGTCGACACTTCCATGACGAAACTTCATGAAAGTCACTGAAAAAACCCCTAACTTGGAGGATCCATATCTTGAGTTCTGTAACTCCGTTTGACCTCATCTCTATACCGTTGGAAAGATATTTCAGTCAGCTAAAATTTTCTAGAAGACACCAAAGTCTGAAAAAGCCCACAAGTACCCTTAAAATGAGATTTCGTGATGTATATGCAAGTTTCCTTAAGGAAATCTGCGTATTGTACGCGACTTGTTAGAAAATACATTTTTCGAAATTCGGGTAGTGTTGGTAGTTATGCAATTGACTCCTTCAGTTGTAACTACTTTGTCTTCGACCCTATCTCTTCATAAAGCATATAAATAGAGGTAGGGAGGTCCATGAGAGGAGACTTGAATCTTTGCATTGTTATGTTGAAGGAATTGGGACTCTCTTTGCCCACACCTTTGCCCTAGTGATCATCCCCTTGTGTTGTAGAGCTTGGAGTTTGAGTTCCTTGGAGAAGAGAAGCAACATAACCAGATCAAGGTTTATTGAGGTGATGAACTTGAAGAGAAGGTATACTTGTACTTGTTTTCAAGATTAATAAAGATGTGATGTCCTTCTTCTTCCCAATTTATTGTTCAATGTGTGATTGAATCTTTGTTTATGATCATATGATGATGTTAGTTAGATCATTATTTCATATTTATTTGATTATCATTGCTTTATATGTGGTCATATTGGTTTGAGGAAGGTATAATTCCTTTTGCAAGTCTCTTGGAGCAAGAGGAGCAAGAGGAAGATTGAAGGGCTACTTGGATCAACCTTCGTTTGGCTAAGGTATGAACAATTCCAATCTCTGATCTTGCTTGTATTTATTTGCAAAACCATATGCATCTCTCTTTCAACCCCAGTACGTTGATGGCCTCTTAAACCCTAGCCATAGGATACTTTCCTTTACAATAGAACTGGCGACTCCGCTGGGGAGAGCCTTACTTGTTTGGAGTTTCTCTATTTTTCTTTTAGTCTTTTGCAAGGTTTCAGGCCTTTCTTGCCACTGAGGAACACTTTATCTATTTGATAGAACACTTCCCTTGCCTTCCTAAGGTAGTTTTTGACCTTTTTTGGGATTTTTTCCCACCCATACGCGAGTTGCAAATTGAACAGTCACGTATCTGGTATTTATACGTGACTTGCTTTACTATCAATGCACGTATGATACACGACCTGTTAGTAGTACAACCCGCATGTGCCCCTAAACAATGTTTTTTCCTCATTTTTGTGGTTTTTTCTGTTGTTGTGGGTTGTTTGGTAGGTCTTTTGGGGTCCTCTACAGGTGCATGACTACATGAAGTTAGTGTCATCCCTTCGGGTTGTTCTTTATCTATGTGGCAAGTCTTTTTATAGCTTTAGGGTTTCTCTTTGCTCTTCCCCCCTACCCCCTTTTCTTGGTTTGATTTTTGGCTTACGTTTCTGGTCAGCCTTTGTTAGTGATCTTTGTCTGAACTTAGAAGCTTATTGGTCTTTGTTTCCTTCTTCTTTTGTTGTTTAACTTCACCATGCCAAAATAGTTGACTTGTCTCTTATGCAAGCCTTCCTTCCAAGTAGGGCTTATACTGACTTTAGGGAATTCTAGAGTCTGTTTGGTGGTAGTATAACAGAGTTCCATTCGTTTTGTTCTTGTCATCTGCATACTTTTGTTTGTAGGTAGTTTTTATTTTGCATTTATAAAAGAAAAAGAAAAAGAACATATAGTTGTTTAATATGCATGTAGATTAGGGTTTTGTCTTTAATGCACTGCATATCATTGTTTTTGAAAAAAATAAAAAGAAATTGTTCTTTTGTGGCTTTCAAGTTTCTATTTGAAAAAGAAAAAGAGAATAGTTTTTGCTTTTTGATCCCATGATATGCAATAGGTAAAAAAACAACAAAATCTAGTCTCACTCGTCTCTCATATTATCGACTGTGCCTTTTCCACAACCTCTGCTCAACTTCACTTTCACTTACAGAACTCAAATACTAATGATCATTGCTGAGACATATGTTGTTCTTTGCCGAGGGATATCATTGTTGTGCTTTTATCACTGCTAATTACAAAGAGTCAAGAAACTATTTCGAGGAGTAGTTGAAAAAAGTTAATGTTATTGCACTTGGATCTAAGCTAGAACAATTGTCTAAATACTATGATCTTGATTTCAGTAGGCTCAAAAATGATGAATTCGTTTATGTTTTAGAACATTTTTCATTGCCAGAGTACAATAGCTATAGAGTCTTGATGGCTAATATTTAGGACCGTCGTGCAGATAATCGAAAGTTCAATCTTCAATCCAAGATGAAGGAATTACAGGAGAAAATCTTGCAGAGTTTTCTCCACATTCTACTTGAGTACTGCAATTTTATTCCATATTTGTCAGACTATTTGGGGTGGCAACTCAAGTAAGCATAAACTACTTTTCCCTGTTGCAGAGATTAAATTTCATACCATGAATGAGGCACAATTGATATTCATCATTGAAGTGTTTGAAAAGTCTGCTCACCTGCTTTTGTTTGAAGAAGAGATCATGTTGAGGGGCAGAGGTGAAGGTGACAATACAAACCAAAAAGCAAATATTTTACCAATTGGGAAATATGGATCTGTAAAAAAATGCCCTGTACTGTCTGATTAGAATCTTAATCATATTCATTTTAAGCGTAAACATACTCATTCTTCTTGTTCTAGGATTGGAACTATTTAGCTTTGCTTCATGTATGTTATTGCAATCACAATTATGGAATGTTTTCACTAAATGTTTTAACAAAACCACTCATTCAAGAAAAAACTTCAAATTTTCCTTTTAATCTACAACAATATAATTTTATAGCGTGATATGAAAAGCCCAAAACCACTCATTCAAGAAAAAACTTCAAATTTTCTTTTTAATCTACAACAATATAATTTTATAGTGTGATATTAAAAGCCTAGACCAATTACTTGGACACAATTTACAATGTTGGAATTTAGTTACTCTATTAACAATATACATGGATTTTCGCATTCAAAACAACATGTTTACAACATAGGCCATTATAGATATTTGAATCATACTTGTTGTGATTGGTCATTTGAAATGTACTCTCTAGTCATTATAATACACTTTCATTTTGAAAGTTTTAAAATTTATATTTCATAAAATCATAGTTTTCTTCTTATCATGAAGAATATTTCAAAACACACAATTGTCTTGAAGAATAATTCAAGACACTAACATTAGACTCTGGGGATTATGAATGATACTTTTGAACCTTGTATACCACACTTGTAATTAAAAAATATATATATTCTAAGGTTGTTAAATGTTGGCTATAATATATATATATATATAATCTCAGGTTGTTAAATGTTGGCTTTATAGGTTTAGTTTCTTTGATATATGACACTATATACATGTTAACTACATATTTATCATATATTTATAAATAAAAATAATCTTCTCTGAGGTTAAAAGACTTGAGCAGCACTTACTGCAGCTGGAGAAAATGAGCAAAGCAGAGCTTTCAAAGAGGATCCATTCAAAAGATGGAATGCTAATCATGAACCTAAATACAGAAAACGGAAATGACTACGAGCAAGTCAAATTAGAAAGTAGATCTCTTTTGCAATTCAGCCATTGAAGAAGCAGTTTAAGAGATACTAGGCTCTAGTAGGAAAAATGGATGACTTTTGCATGAGAATAGTAAGTTTCTCACCTCATCTGCAAATCCTTAGAATTCATTGCGCCACTTATCTTTACTCACAAAATACACATAACAAGTGGTCTAACAGACTTCATAGTAGAAGTGCATACCTGTGTTTGGCTAAAACAAAACTTTTATGGAGAAAACTTCCAAACCTAGTGCATATGTTTTCTACTTTCTAATCTGCTTGGGTGTAGGTTTTTAGTTTGCATACAAAAATTCAATTTTGTGTTTTGTGGTTGAAAAATTGATTGCAAATATTTTGTGGATCATCTGATGATACTGAAATATCATGTGACATGACAGCATGAGAAATATCCAGCGCACACAAACACTGGTAGTATATTAAGGGAGAAAATTGCAGTGTAAGAATTGTTTCTTATTGAAACCTTACAACTTCAACATAATCTGGCATCAATAGGATAGAAATTGATAGCAATACAATCTGACATTGCACATAATTCTTGTGATATGAACAAGTTTGGAGGAAAGGTTAGTTAGAATCATTGGTGACCTTGAAGGAACTTTGGCACGTGATGGAATTCTGCATGTAAGGCACTAATGCCCTCTCCAAAACTTTTACCCTTTAATATTGACAGGTTTGGAACTAACACAACCGTATAGCAGTATCGCAATGAGATTCCATTATGTTACATGGCACAAGGAGTTCCTAATAAATAAATGTACTTTTAATAAATAATTGCTTTCCCTTGTACACAAGAACTATTAATCAGGTAATGGATTGCGATGCCCCTAAAAAGAATTTGATATCATATTAGCTATGCCTTGATCCATAGTAGTCAACTAGATTTGAATCTTTGCTCCGTTTCTGATTTCTAGCAAAATGACTAGTTAGTTGTTTTAGATGCACAACTTTATTTTGATAAATGGATTTGAACTTTAATCTCAAGAATCAAAATATCTGCTCTTCTCCAATGCCACCCAGAATATACTAGCTAGGAGCAGGCCATAATTTGACATTGTCAAACTGGATACACTTGGTTGCATAAAACTTGAGTTATTGTACGCAAATTAAGGAACCTCTGATAACAACCTTTTATCCCCAACAATGAATAAATGAAATTATTCCATTGTAAACAAGAATACATGGTATTTATGTTCCTTTTATCCCCAACAATGAATAAATGAAATTATTCCATTGTAAACAAGAATACATGGTATTTATGTTCATTCTCCTTGAAAGATAAAAAGAACAAAAATGATCTTGTATGATGCAGGTTTTGTTAGACTATTGTTACATATATAATATATGACATTGATATGGTCTGCAATAGGATGGCAGTTTTCTTCTTTGGGTGGAGTGGGTTTGATCTTTCTGGTGTCTTCCTTGTTCTTTGGCCCTCCCTACTGTTCCCATATTATCAGTGGGCTTTGAAAATTATTTCCATGTTGTTAAGTATATGGGGATTTGTTTCCTATATATTTGGTGGGTATTTGGATTCAAAGCTTGCTAAAAGTGTGTTTCCCAAGATATGCTCTCGAGTTGAAAACTCGTCTCTCCATTCCTTGCTACACCCATTCCCATCCCTTCAACCTCAATTCCGTGACACCCCAAGATCCCATCTCAAAAGATTGAATGAAGGGATTCTCTCACTCTACTAAGGAGATGAAATATGGCAGAAGTCGAGCATGAATATACTATGGAGGCATGCATTCCATTTTTTAGGTTGACCTTCTTGGTGTACTAATTTATTTTGCACTTGTCATGTATCCTAATATATTTCTACAAAAATGCTTAATTTGTATAAATAAGCTAATTATATTTCACTTTTTTCATATTATATTTATTACTGTGCCATTATTTTATGTATAAGTGTTTAATTTGTATGAATAAATTACTTAAATTTATCCTTAATAAAGTCCTAAATCATTTGAAATTTTTTTGTGGTTACATTTCTATTGATATAGAGCCTTGTATTTGCTTTGTGAAATAATTGAGTTAACAAAAATATTATTTGTATGTTTAATTCAAATCAGAGTAGTTTTTATCACTTTGAAAGGTGTACACAAACTTTAGTTCATTTCTCTATTTATTATAAACTTCGAGGGATATTATCATGAGACATGATACATGTTTAAGATGATTACTTATTCATTGTAGTGAATCCACAAATTGTAATTAAAATAATTAAGTGTAATTAATGAGGTGGTTGCAAGTTCATCCTTGTGCATAGAAAGCAACGAAACCAAATCATATCATTCCTATAAACAAGTTACTTTTCAATTATATTATGTTTAAAAAAATTTCATCCTTGTTGGTGTGAATTTGGCTAATTTCGATCACCTGAAATGGTTGGCATGCCAATTTTATGGCATAGATAGTTGAATGTGGATTTATTAGTGATACCAAGTGCATTAGATTTTGATGTAAAATTTATGGTGTGCTATATATCAAGAACTAGTCATGGTTTCATAAGCAAGTGCATTTCACATGATAATTGATAATAATTGGTTACGCATAAGGGGTTGTGTGTGATAAGACCTAAAAAATGTTAGGTGCATGTGTTGAAGGGTGATAGGAGCTTGCCACGACATGTGTTGAAGGGTGACAGGAGCTTGCCATGTACTAGAAGTATTCTAAGACAAATTGTGGATTGATGTTCTTGATAGAACAACTCATCATTACAATGTCATTTTATGCATTGAAATCGAAAAAAAATAAAGAGACATGAGAATTCATCTAATTCAACCATGAATGAATAAATTACTTAAAAGATCTATTAATAAGATACTATGCAATAACTCAAATTAAGCAATGGAATAATAGCCATAGAATTGAGAGTGCTAGGTTATTAGTTCCTTCAAGTATCCATTCCCTTAGAATATAGACATTATGCAATGAAAAAATAAAATATTATTAACTAAAAACATATATTTTATAAATGAAAAACCAAAATATGCTTTGTATGGCTCATATCAAAATAATTATTAAGGTCTTTAAATACTCAACTAATGAAACACCATCAACCAAAAACCTTTGCAAGAGAAGGATATTTCCATACTTCAATGTATGTTGAAATGCTTGTCACATAACTTTTATTATTATATCTATATACATTATATTACAAGTCTTAATGAAACATTGAAGACAATGTTCCATTGTATATTTATTATTTATTTATAATTAAATATACTGATATCATTATTATGATTCAAATTATGTTTAATGATATATTAACTTTTTAAATGTCCTTTAATACCTTTCATAATGAGAGTAAATACATATTCAAGATGGTTACTTATTTATTGTAGTGAATTCACAAATTGTGACTGCATTGATTCCATCAAAACAAATGTTAATATAGAGATAAGTAAAGTTAGTCTCCAATTTTGAAACTTTAAATTTCAATTAAAATAGGGTTTAAATGTATTCCTAACTTTTAATATATTTAATTACAATGAAGGGTTTGTTTAAGTGAAGTGCATTCCAAATGATTAAAATTGGTATATTCAACTTTTATTCATATTATGTGGGTTTCTAATGCATTTAAGTCTGATTTTAATTACACCCAAGATGCTAATTCATGCTAAGTAAGTGTGATCTTGTATATAATAAATGTTAATTTAAATGTAGATTGATTTAAGCCTCGTTATATTTGCACACAATTATCATAAAGTGAAAAAAATCAAAATTTTATGTAAAGTAAAGTTTAAAAAATACTCGTCATAAAGTTTAAAAATGATGACTTTATAAATTACAAAAAAAAGCTCATATATATAACATTCACATAGAATAGAAATCAAAACATTGAGTTATAAACACTATCCCCACTAGCCCAGGAATGATCATTGTCACCACCACCATCTCCTACACCAGGCTTGCTATCATACCTATGACTATCACCACCACTATCGTCACCTGTACTAGGCCCCCCACCAGTCACCACCACCATTGTTGCCTACACCAAGCCCCCTATCACTCGTCGTAGTGTCAAAACCATGCATATTACAATCCATAAAAATAGAATCTAGGATTGCATATTGCAACTTAAATTTACAATCAAGTTTGATAAGTTTTAGTGCAAAAATTATGAGATGACTATATTTTTAAATTTTAACTAGATGCATCAAGTTACTTGGTTCAAGTCAAAGATAAATTGTATCTATGGGATTTGGGTTTATGTAGATGGAATTTGAGTATGTGAACCCATCCTACTCATGCCTTGATGAGCATGAACATCCATGCCAATCCCTAGAAACATGAAATCAAATGATTATTAAAAATCATGATTATCATTAAAAAATTAATGAGCATTTCAATATGACAATATATACACCTTGTATTGATTCATACTTGTGCACTAGATATTGGAATCCCTAGTGGGACCTTGTTAAGATGTGGAAATATTGCATCCCACTCATGTACCCACATCATTCTGAAATCAATATCCTCCTGTACTCATACCTTTGTGTGGCAACATTAAATGTAAACATTCAAATTAGTAAATACATACTACAATCATTGTTTAAAAAATTGGTGCAATTAACTTGGATTAGATTGAATTGAGGCATGAATTGCACCTCATCAACTAAGTGGCCCTAGACTATATGTGAAGACTCAATATTTGTACAACCTTAGGGGGGATTAGGTCCATGAACAACAACCTTGCCTCTATCCATCCAATCAAGAAACATATCAAGAAATCGCAAAATAAATAATTGTAAATATGTAATCACACACATAATTTATATGAATTTAAACGTTTAGAAATTAATCATACATTAACCAAATCTCCTCCACTTGTCACATCTCGAAAAGAAAATGATTGTTCACTACTATAAATCTCATCTATTGATGCAGACATTTGTGTGTTATAAATAAAAATTAATATTGCTTAATGCATTGATTCCATGTGTATCAAGATGATAGATTGATGGATACTAAAGATAATATAACCATATTACAATGTATACCTCGCCTCTAAGAGTTGGTCTATATCTCTCATACAATAGAAAATATGCATCCCATGCACTGATAACATACTATAATAACTTCTTAGGTAGTATAAATGCAACTGTGTCATCACCCTCCCTATACAAATCAAGATATCCATAAATAGGGGGTGGTGTATATCTCTCCCCATCCAGATCAACTTTACAATTTCCTAACAGAATAGGAATAGTGGCCATCATCACATGCCTCACCTCAACTCTAAGTTGTGATGGATATTCCAACTCCTGGGGTAAATTTATACTCCTCCTTGGCAATGGTACCAAAATCAAAGGAGGTGGTATGGTAGTAGGATCTCTGCAAGCCCTAGTATCTCTACAAGCCCTGTGATAAGACAACTTTCATATATTAAAAAAACTAGAATATATTTAATTGATTTATGTTAAAGTAGCTTTAAAGAAAACTTCTTGTACTCTCACTATATGTAGCAGCTACACCTATGTACTTGCCCTAAAGGTTCCATGTAAAGGTCCAACCACCATACATTTATAGTGATATCCCATTGTCAGTGGATCAGTTGGCTACTTATATAATGTTGCACAACACATAAAAATGGGTGGTGTCGTAAAAACAAAGCAACCAAATTCCAACTAGAGAGTTGGTTGGCCAAATAGACAAATGTTGGTTTAGAGTGCCCTCGGCTGGAACTCTGTCCTCGACTGGAACTATGCCCTGGCTGGAACTTTGCCTTGGCTAGAATTGTGCCTCGATTGGAACTCTGCCCCGACTGGAACTTTTCCCATCCAACATTACCAACGTATAATTGTGAAGATTCCAAATATCTAAATATCTTCTAGCTCAATAACTCTCTATAGGAAGTACGTTCGACAATGCCTGAACTTTATTGGAAGGAACAAGAACATCACAAGAAGCCTGCCCTTGTTGGAATCCTGCCCTTGTTGGAACTTTGCCCTGGATGGAACTCTGCCTCGGTTGGAACTCTGCCCTAGCTGGAATTTTGCCTCGGCTGGAGCTTTGCTCTGCTGGAACTTTGTTTCGGCTGGAACTCTGCCCCGGCTGGAACTATGCCCTGGCTGGAACTTTTCCCTCGCTAGAACTGTGCCCCATTTGGAATTGTGACCTGGTTGGAGCTTTTCCCATTCAACATTACCAACGTAGAATTATGAAGATTCCAAATATCTAAATATTTTCTAGCTCAATAACTCTGCATAGGAAGTAAATTCGACAATGCCTGAACTTTCCTGCCCTTGTTGGAACTCTGCCTTGACTGGAACTCTGCCCCAGCTGGAACTCTGCCCTGGATGGAACTTTGCCCCGGTTGGAACTCTACCTTGGCTGGAACTTTGCTCCGAATGGAACTCTGCCCTCGACCGGAACTCTACCTCGGCTTGCCCTGGCTGGAACTTTTACTCGGCTGGAACTGTGCCCCAACTGGAACTTTTCCCATTCAACATTACCAACGTAGAATTGTGAAGATTCCAAATATCTAAGTATCTTCTAGCTCAATAACTCTCTATAGGAAGTACGTTCAACAATTCCTAAACTTTATTAGAAGGAACAAGAACCTCACAGGCACCCTGCCCTTGTTGGAACTCTGCCCTGGCTGGAACTATGCCCCGATTGGAACTCTACCCCAGCTGGAACTCTGCCCTGGCTAAAACTCTGCCCTGACTAGAACTCTGCCTCGGTTAAAAATCTGCCTCGACTAGAACTCTACCCTGGCTGGAACTTTGGTCTGAATGGAACTCTTCCGTCAGCTAGAACTTTGCCCTGGCTGGAAAATTTCCCTGGCTGGAACTGTGCCTCGGCTCAAACTTTTCCCATTCAACATTACCAACGTAGAATTGTGAAGATTCCAAATATCTAAATATCTTCCAGCTCAATAACTCTCTTACATTCAACAATGCATGAACTTTATTTTGAGGAACAAGAACCTCATAGGAACCCTACCCTTGTTGGAACCTTTCCCTTGTTGGAACTCTACCCTGGTTGGAACTCTGCCCCAATTGGAACTCTGCCCCAGCTGGAACTTTGCCCCGATTGGAACTCTGCCTGGACTGGAACTTGCACCTGGCCTTGTTCTTTGAGATACACCACATCCGTAGGCCATTAAGGTCACCATCATTTTCACTCGGCCTGGAGGTGATAGCTAACTCCATTTAAAGTGCTCCAACGGAGCTTTCATCTCATTTTGGATTTGGCGGTTAACTCCAATGATCACATTAACATGACAACATGTTTTTGGAGGGTCTGAAACTAGGCCTTGACATTATTAAAAGTGATTTCATTCACCACTTGACAACAACCCAATTGATTTCATTCACCATTATTAAAAGTGTCTCCTATGTTGTAGACCTTGATGTCCCCTTCGAGTCATATAAAACCAAAATATCATATCATCCTCTAGTAACAACGCAATGTGGAATGGACTATAAGTAAAATACAGTGAAACATAAAAGTTGTAATTATAGAAAGTGTAAAGCACAACTAAACTTTTGGGACTCCACCTTGTTGTAGGTGTCCTAAAATTTGTGATAAATAAACTGTTAAATATTGTTGGAATTTTTATTGTTATTACTGAATTTTTTCTGCTAATGCTGAGTTTACTGCTGTTAGCATCCCTATAAGGGTCAAATTTTATATACATTTTTCTTACAAGTATGGGGTTCCATCAATTTATCGAGCTAAGGATTAACAATTAGCACATCAATGGATTTTAATAGAGAGGACAAGCATCATTGTTTTCAGTGGGGCAAAGTTCCAGCCGGGCAGAGTTCCAGTCAGGGCAAAGTTCCAGCGGAGGCAGAGTTCCAGTCGGGGCAAAGTTCCAGCTGGGGCATATTTCCAACTGAAGAAGAGTTCCAGCCAGGGCACAGTTCCAACAAGGGCATTGTTCCTGTGAGGTACGAGTTCCTTCCGATAAAGTTCATGCATTGTCGAACATACTTCCTATAGAGAGTTATTGAGCTAGCAGATATTTAAATATTTGGAATCTTCACAATTCGACAATGGTAATGTTGGATGGGAAAAGTTCCAGCCGAGGCACTTCCAACTGAAGCACAGTTTTAGCTAGGGAAAAGTTCCAGTGGGGGCAGAGTTCCAGCCGGGGCAAAGTCACAGGTCCCCTTTAGCAAACTTAACACCACCATTGACCTATCATCTAGGGTTTGACAAAGACAACCCTTTCCATATGTAAGAAGATGATCTCAAGTGCCCAACATTCTTTCCATACTTTTAATCCCGCCACATTCAAAGTGTTTGAAGGAATGTAAGCACATGGTTATATTCCAGACATTGTAAGCTTCAATAGCTGCATCAAAGGGATTTGTAGGAATGACAAAATCGAGGTTGAGGTCAAGCTTTTCATCCAAATGATGAGCAAACAACAAGCTCCTAATATTCTTACGTATAATACCCTAGTAGATGGGTTCTGCAAGACAAAGAAATCCCATGAGGCATTCGGGTTTTTAGCGGTTATACTTCAAATGGGCCATGAGCCTAACACAATCACATTTCGCACAGTCATGGTTCACACATTTTGTTTATTTTTCAAAGATTGAGGAGAACGTGAGTATTGTCTTGACATTTCTTAGTTTACATTTTCCATGGGAGACTTAAATTAGTTTCGAATTTGAATAATGATCACATCGAGGGATTTTGAAACATAAACTTTTTAATTACCTCCTTTAGAATGCAACACCATTCATAATCAAAATTTAAATCCATTAAAAAAGAAAACTATAATATATCAAAACCTATTATAATGTGAAAAAATTAATCAAAAATAAAATGAATACAATTAAAATGTTACAACACCCTTAAGTTGTGATTCTAATACATTATTCATCTTACTTTTCAAATCATAAACAAAGTTTTATTGCAAATATCCATCTCAAGCATCAAGAAACCAATGGCATATGTGTTTAATTTTAAATAGATTACAAATGTAAATGGTGTAATTTATTTTATGTTATTTTATTTGTACTTAATTTATTTAATTATATGCCATATTAGTTATGAATCACAATAGTTGGGATTGCCAACAAGAACCTTGAAACATTATTTAAGTTTATCCTTACTCAACAAGAAGGGCTTCCCATTTCTTAGCCTATAAGGGGTCTTCCTAAAATTGCTATTCTTCAAGGAAAACTTTTTATGTCTCAAGTAGGGGTGGCTTACTCATGCCACTACTTGGTTAAATTATTGGGGGATTGATGAAATAACTATATTGCAAAATACCTATAACACTTTATGTATTATTACTGCTACATTTAAAGAGAAAATGTGGTGCAAGGAAGAGTTAGAGGTTAAAAAAAATTGTGATATTATAAATTGGCTAAATTATTGGGGGATTGATGAAATAACCATCTTGCAAAATACCTATAACAGTTTATGTATTATTACTGCTACATTTAAAGAGAAAATGTGGTGCAAGGAAGAGCTAGAGGTTAAAAGAAAATTGTGATATTTTAAATAGATCATTAGTTCAGTGATCTTGAGGATCAAAATTATATTTCTATCTTAACGAGTTCAAAGAAAAATATTAATATTGCCAAGATTAAAATGAATTCTAAGGAGCTTCATAGTGAAACTAGGGGTTGCACGTGTACAACCCCTAGAATGTCCTAGGTTGAAAGGTTATGCCATCTTCATTTTTGCTAGTCTTTAAGCTTTGAAGATGAAACTCACTTTCTCTTAGATTGCCTTGCCTACACTGACATTAAATCTCAGTTCTATAATTTGTGCTCTAACTCCTCAAAACTATGACCAACTAGAGACACTCTTCTTTAAGCATTTTAAGCAGAAGAATAATATTTTAAAACAAATTAAATAATTTTTGTTTTATTTGTTTTATCTTAAAGACCCATAGACCAAATTTGGTTTTAGACTTGGATTTTAAAAGTCTTTATCATCATTAATATAATTTAAATATTTTTATAAATTAAAATAATCAAAATTAAATTAAATTAAATTATCATAAATTTTTTCAAAATATTATACTACTTATTATTAAGAATGGTTAGATACATTATAAAATCCAATGTTAAGAATTGTTAGATACATTATAAAATTCAAGGTAAATTAAATGTATAGATAAATAATACTTCAAATTTAAACTAAAATTTTAATTTGATTTTAACATATTGTATTACTTGATACATTATAATATTCAATGTAAATTATATGTAGATAAATAATACTTCAAATTTAAACTAAAATTTTAATTTGATTCTAACTTATTATATTATTTATTTTGAAAAGTTAAATATATTATAAATTTTAATGAAAATTAATTTAATTTTTTCTAAATTAAAATAATAAAATTTAAATTAAATTATATATATTAAAAATTAATTGATTTATGAATAAGATTTAAAAAAAATATTAATAAAAAAATTTGATTTATGAATAAGATTTAGAACCTTTTTATTACTAAAAATTTTAGTGAAAATTAATTTTAATTTTTATAAATTAAAATAATAAAATATATATTGAATTATATATATATGTTAAAAGTTAATTGATTTATGAATAAGATTTAAAAAAGAATTATTAATAAAAACCATTCATTTATGAATAATATTTAAAACTTTTTTATTAATAAAAAATTTGTTTGGTAAATTCTATCTCATTTTTTAAAAAATAACTCCATTAAATTTAAATAAAATTATTGTTATTGCAAGTTAACCAGTAAATTAATAGATTTTATCACTTAAATTTAAAAATAATGCAAAAAATTAAACAAATTTATAAAACTTAAAAAATAATGCAAAGAATTAAACAAATTTATAAAGTACAAAGAATAATGCAAAGAATTAAACAAACTTATAAAACAAAGTGAAAAAACAAATTTGAGGTAGCTAAGCGAGTGAAACCCTAATTACAAAAAATTCAAGTTGTAAGTTTTCAATCGCTCGTAAAACGAGTAGATTTGGAAGTTTTCACTTTCTTGTGAGAAAACAAAAATTTAATTTAGAAGTTTTCATTTTCTTGTGAGAAAACAATTCAATTTGTAAATTTATTTACGAATGTGGTAAGAAACGTAACACAACTCGCGAATAAGAATTGTCTTTCCATCTAGAACCATCCGTCCATGTTTTTGTTAAAATATTCAACGTTTATAGTGTTGGTTAACAAAGCGCAATGCTTAGCACTTGTTTGCAAATCTAGAACCTTGATATCATAAACTTCTTAATTATATATAAGCAAATATAATTAAAAATTATTTAGACAGTATATCCTTATCCATTTGAACCTCTAAACCCAAAAGTTATTTAATCTCATAAGTGCATGCGTCACAGTTTATTTCATTATGTATGTTGAAACTCCTTCCAATTAGAGTTCCACTTGGTACTCACGAAACTTGTAGCTCACAGTGTTTAGGATTAAAATGGACTGAGAAAGTTGACACTAGTTAAGTTGGAAAATTAGAGAATCGTATATCAAAAAGCAATGAAAGTATTTGTACTATCTGAGTAAGGGAACTGAAGCTTTCATCACAGGAAAGCTGAATTGAAGGAATTACCTAATACGTTAACTTCTTTTAATGTCTTATAGGGATGTTACAAGTCCCAGTGTAGTCACATAACTGAAGAAAAATTTGTATATTCCAAGTGAATTAAATAGAACTTAAATCTTGTTCGCTGTAAATGCTTTAAATTTGCTGACTGTAAATGTCTTTTTTTTGTTTTTTGCCTCTAGTTATCATAATGTCTCTATGAACTTATGAAGTGGGTTATTTAGAGGGAAACTGGTAGAACTTGGATAGCAATTGGTTGTGCTTTGAACAACAGAATTCAATTCTTTCTGGCTTGAAACTGTGGCCTCAAAATAAACAAGAGTCCCTAGTTTAGTTTCCTGAGGAGAAATTGGCAGTTGTAATTATGCAAAAATCAACATTCAAGATATGGGATCTCTTTGGGCTTATAAAAACCCTTTCAACCAAGATCTATTTATTAATATCGCCATTCCACAGTACCCAAAAGATATAGTGAAATCAAATGAACAACAGAAATTAAAGAATCCAAGAATCAATACAAAGAAATCAAGTGAATAGAGGAAACTGAATTATTTGTGGCTTCAAACTGTGCCCTCAAAGTAAACGGGAGCCCTCAGTTACCGAGCAAAAACTGGCAGTTGTAATTCTGCAAAAATCCACATTCAAGATATCGGATCTCTTCGACCAATAAAAAGGCTTTCATCGGAGCACAAGATATGTGAATAAATATACAAACTTCATTCTTCAATCCACCTCACCCCACCTAAAAAATATATATTTCCTATGACTAGAAAATTGAGTTACATTGAAATCCAGAACAAGAATAACTGCAATAGGGTTTTAAAATCTAATTGAACTTTAAACAGCTAGCTAAGCAGATATAATAACCTCATTCAATAATATATCTGCTTGATAGCATAACTGTCATTAGATAAACCTAGAAATGTCTACCAATGTTCAAGCTTTTGATCCGTTCTCCAAAGTAGATTCTTCCTATGTTACCAGAAACGTGACGGTAGTCTACGTTTCTTGAAAAAAACGCTGTAGAAACGGGAACCTGACGGAAAACGCAGTTTTCTACGGTCGTTTTCGTTTCTACAACCAAAAAATGGTTTCTTAAAAAACGCAACGTTTCTCCTACGGGTTAATGCAGAAACCAATTTCCGTTTCTTTTAAAACTGGTTCGTTTCACGGTTTAATTTTTATTTGGTAAGGCAAGTAAGTGTGGAAAGTTAAAACATCATAAAATATTATGCTTGCATTATGGAAATAGAGTGAACACAATTCTTTCATAAGTGAATTACAGTAATTTGCTTTAATGGCATGTACTTTGAAAACATTTCATTGTGTAGACGGGACCAGTTATATTTGCAATTATGGCATCTACTCTGAAAAAATTTCATTGTGTAGTCTGAACTAGTTATATTTGTAATTATATTTGCAATTAATTGTCCACTTTTATGAGTTCCGGTTGAGGGGTAGATGATTTTACTATCTTCCAGAAATCTTCAATTATTTTATGTATAACTGTAAATGATGTAAATTTCAAGCATTTGATATGATGAACCTGTAATATATATTTCACTTTCCAACTCCCTTCTCATAATACTTATGCGAGGCAAGATTGCCTTTCCATTTTGCCCACATCGATAGGCACTCATGATGGTGCTAAGTTGAGTTGTTGACACTTTATCTTTTGTACAAAAATCTATAAAGGTAATTATCCACAACTATTCCGGAAGATAAATGTATAGCGAGCAATGAAAATCATGAAGGTAGTAATGTATTTTCAATAACTCTTGATAAACATAAAAAACATATATTTTAATATTAACGATCACTAAAATCCACAATTGATTCAAATTCAAAACTACTTAAAAATATATATTTTAATATTAAGGATCACTAAAATCCACAATGGATTCAAATTGAAAACCACTTAAATGTTGACAATCCTCAAATTTAAATGATGTGCAATTGTGGTAAAAGAAGTAATAGTATGTTTTCTGCATTGAAGTGACTATAACTGGGTGGAGCAACTTGGAGTCTGAACCTCGAGTTTGTTAGTATTTGGCTGCATTGAAGTTAAACTTTGATGCATTGAAGTTAAACTTCGCTGCATTGAAGCTAAATTTAATTGGGTAAATGTTGGACTTAAGCTAAGTCTAGTCATTCCTAAAAACTCTAAAATCTATAGATTGTCATAATATTCAATTCATATATTAATTAATTCATTTTTTTGGTTTTTCTCTCTCCTCGTTTCTTATATGTGCGAAACCTGAAAACATCGTTTCTCGTTTCGTTTCCCATTTCCCGTTTCTGGTAACATAGGATTCTTCTGCATCAGTTGGTTTTGGAATGCGGAAGGAATACCTGCCATATAGTGTCTCGTAAAATGGCCTTATCCAGATTGTAAGAATAATACTCATCAGAACCCCAAAAGCACACACCCTTGCCATGATAATAAAGGTGACCCTGAAACAATTAGGCCCTAAACAGTCAACATTGGTGGCATGCATGCTTGCTGGATAGGAATAGCCAGACTGCCTTTGAGCTTCTTGATCATATATGTATCCAACAAGGAGATATAAACAGATCCTGGAAGATCTGAGTCAAAAAATAGATAAGCCACTATCATAAAAACCTGTGTAGCTTTCATCCAAACTGTCCGGGGAATGGCCTTTTGCCTGCATATTTAGCATCCACTGTTTTAATAAAAAAGAAAACTCATTACATGAAACAATTCTTATTTACTTACATTAAAAATGGTACACTCAACATACTGATTAAAAGTAGTTCATGAATAAAATAAAATGAGAACCCCAAAACAACAAACCTGACATAATATTATGAGAGAGCTCCACCGCCAAGATGACCAATGAAGTTGCAAAAACTGATTATTGTTAATAGGATTGTGACATCTTGATAGCCTTCAGCCAGTCCTATTTGTGCCAAATTATTGAGAACTATAACCCCAGAACCAACCCCACAGAAGAAGACTACAAAAAGCAGCCAGAAATCAGCTTTCGCCAAAGCTTGACGAAAATTGAAATCTTCTCCTCACCTTGGTCTTCGGTCTTCTCTTTTTCCTCATAGTTCCTTCTCCTTTAGCGAATAGAATATCTAGGTTCATGTCCTCAAAGTCATCAAACAGAAGTGAGTCTTCTAATTCTTTCTGTAATTCATTGATATTGTCCTCTGACATGTTTGTCACAGGGTTATTAAAATATAGAGATTTAGCAATGTACTTATCTACACTAAGCTTTGTGTTTGACCCTCGTTCGCCTTTACCAAGAAGTGGTTTTCTATAAGGGTCCATCTGCAAGTGAAGAGAGTTCTACACATCTACATGGTCTTCCTTGATTGCATGTAATGTCAATTTAAGAGAAACTAAAGTTGGTGACAAAAGAAACAACATCATTACCACTACAAATAGCTTGGAGATAGGATGGCTTTCCAAAGAAAAATAATAATTTGCTGCAGAAACTGAAAGAAGATACAGAGCTAAAATAAAGCTAATCACTTGGATAAAAGAAAAGTACCCTTGCTCTTCTCTATCTTTTCCAGAAGCTAGAGTTTTCCTAAGCAATAAGATCCTAAAAGAAGTATCACTTTCATTAAATATAAGCCATATATGAATATGTTCTGCTCAGAGATTTGAAGGCTCCATTTAGAATGACCACTCATAAAACTGTATACAAATAAAGAAAATCCATAAACATTAAGCATAATCTAAAGAAAATCCATAAACATTAAGCATAATCTTTTTATAGTGCATTTTCTTACAGTAAGAGAAATCATCTAAATAGAAAAATAACCTATTTAATGACAGACAACACTGAAAGTTCAAATGGCCATCGAATGGATTTGATTGCGCAGATTCAAATCAGAATCTATACATGAGTAGGATCCAACGCTTGTACTCAATATACTATCCACATTGTTGTCTACACTGGGGGATAGGAAAACGCCTAAGCTATATGGCCATGAGTCAGCAAATGAAGTATCTGAGAATCCAATTTTATTGGACAAATTATTAGCAAATATGGTGGTGTTTGTTATAACAGGAGGCTGGTTGGATAAATGGGGTCCACAAGAAAGAATACCACTGCTAAAATGGTGCATAGTGAAGAGAGCTACAAGCAAAAGTGCATCATTATAGAGACGAAGTCAACCGTCTCAAGCAGTGTATCGGTAACATTCAGAAGAAACAAAAAGAATCGGCGAAAATTTTGACAAACAAAATGATGAAATATTTTAGATAAGAATGAAAAATGACGAATAGGAGAAGTTCATGTAGATGATAAACAAATATAGAGCATTAATAACCCAAACAAATCATAAACTCAAAGACGTATGGAAGAATCCTCAATCTAATAGTTGCTACAGGAGCTCTCTGATAGGATTCGAGACACCAAAAATGATGTGTAGGACACCATAGCAGATATCAGAATAGTGGATTATCGTCTTGACGAGATAGAGCAGAATGTTCTGCATATTAATGCCCATACTACTATTATGGAAACGGCTAGAAGTAATGGAGGATACATGCATTGAATCACACGAGAATTGATCATGGTGACCAGGTTATGAGTAGTGGAGCCAACCCTTAGTTTTCCTGTTATTTTATTATTTTATGCAAGGTTTTTGCAAGCTATACCTCATCTAATACAATTGACTATATAGTGGATGAATGTAACTGAAACTAATGTTGCTTTAGACATTCATGTGGAATCTAAATTCTGAACGGCAAAAAAAGATACAGCAAGATTCAGAACCTGGAGTCGTAGAATCATCACTCCTCCAAAACCCTGCAACACGAATCCAGCGCTCGTCTCCTGCACCGGGTAAACGGGGGTAAACAGATCCCATTAAGCAAAGGAAGTTGCTGAAAATGTAGTTTAGAATAGGGATAGGAACACTGAGAAGAGGTAGAGAAGTTCTTCCCACTTGATGGAGGTTTGAATTCGGTGTGAATTAATTGAATGGACGACAACAGACCGAGGGAGGGAGACCGCGTTGAAGACTAACGGGCATGACGGACAGAGGGAGACAACTTTGAAGACTAATGGTGAAGGAAGGGATGACATAACCGGACATGACAACAGTGGGTGAACAGTGCCGACGACGGGGAGGAGGGGCTGTCCGGTGGCCAGAGGCCCTACGCGACAATTGTCGCCGGGAAAAATCATCATGTCGGTAGCTTACTCCTATTTGTATTTATAACCTACTTATGGCATGCCATATTTATAAATTGAAAAAATCAATACAAAGTTAAATAAAACTATATTTATTAACATTGAGGTCTCCTTCTCTCGTACACATTGATATTTATAATCTACTTATGACATGTCGTACGAATGTAATGATTTTAAAATAAGAACCTTTTTTTTTCAGGAAGAAAAAATCCTGTCCTTGATATTCATTAATTGAATCAAAGGGCATCATGACATGCCTATTCTTGATGGGTTACATACAAAAAAAAGTCAGCAATGAGCATACAGTGTGAATAATCCAAGAGAGAGTCCCAATCACAAGAATCTAGCCAAGGGGGTGGTACAAGCAAAGCACTAACCAAGCATAAAAGCTAAGATCATCCTGGAGAGAATCATCTCAACAGACCATCATAATAGTCCCAAATTTTCCATGAAAACAATAGCTGCAGAACTTCTATCAAAATAAGTCCGCTCCATAAACAGTAAGGTGGTGCAACAAGTAGGAGTCAAAGCTCCTGCACCAAGCTCAAAAGAGCTGAAATGTATCATGCGAGGCCAAAAGGCCATCAATAAATTCTGAGTAAAGACCACAACCTCAAGCCAAAGAAAGGGTTGATTTCGATAGCCGGTTTGCAAGCTGGTTGTGTTCACGGAAAATATGGCTAAAAGAGAGATGGTGAAAGCATGTAGTGAGTCTTTTAGTATCCATACACCAATGGCTGAGGGTGGGTGGTCTTAGAGCAATTGTGCCCTTCACCCAACTTGTAATGACAACAGAGTCACCAAAGATATTCAGAGTTGGGATGCCCATAATCTGAGAAATATATAATAGTTCCCATAAGGCAATCAACTCTACTTTAGTGTTTGTGCTAGTACCAACCCCCAAAGCAAACTCAAAAGAATGGGACTCACTCAAGAAAAGACAGATACCCGCTCCACCAGTACCATTAGCAGCGGCCCCATCAAAAAAACCATATGGGAAGGCAAGTACATGCCCATTACCAATAGCTCTCAGTTTTTTTACCTTTGCTGTAGCTGGCTTATACAGATGTGTGAGATACACAATATGCTAAAAGATACTCAGGAGGGATGGCTTAATGCCATCAAAGATGGCCCAGTTCTGTTCTTTCCATACAGCCCATATAGCAAAGAAAGGAAGGTAACAAATGACAGAGTACTTGGAAAAATGTGAGGTCCAAGTAGATAAAAAGGAACCGAGATTATCAGAGAATTGCATGGGAAGAAACTAAAATACATCGCTCAATTGTACAATAATATTCTTCCAGAGAGTGCATGAGATAAAGAGGTGTTGTACACTATCTTCTCCATGACCACAGAGGGCACAACATCCCAGACCGATCCAGCCTCGTTTCTGAAGATTTTCCCATGAAAGAACCTTATTGTGTAGCGTAAGCCAAATGAAACATATGATTTTCATCGGCAAATTGCAAGACCAAATCAGAGTAAGCAGGGGGCTTTCAATTGGAAGTAGACATGAATGAATGATACAAGCATGGATCAGTTTGGTAGTAATGGAACCATCATGATGGTTGTAGTCCCAAGTCAGACAATCAGTGCCTGAATTGAGTCGAATATGAGCACCTTCCAAATAACTATTGTATATCTCCCATTGTACCTTCCAATCTCCTGCAACATTTAAATCTTCAGCAGTATACTAGTATGGGTGTTGTCTAGGCAGAGAGTTGTGAGATTGAGAACGATATGCAATACCCATGTCCTCGAGATAGTCTCTGAAGTCTGATGAAAGTTCGGGACAGGGCTGAGTGCCAATGATAGGGTCTATGCCTAAAAGAATATCCTTACCATTCCCCACATGCCAGGCAAGGTGCTTTCCAATCCAGGGAAGGGTGAGAATGAAGCCTTTCCAAAACATTGATACTTGCTGAGTATGGAATTTTTTCACCCTGAGCCAAGATGATATAGAGTGATGCTTCAGATATTTGCTGATAAGAACCCGATGCCAGAGACCATTATTATGAAGGACCAGCCAAAAATTCTTTGCTCGCAGTGCGATGCTGAACCAAGGGAAATATAATATTCCCCATCCCCGAAAGGCTTTTGGTCTGGATAAGATCTCAGAGATCACTAGATGATACCTTCTCTTTGCTACAGTCGAGCCCCATAGAAAAGCAAAGGTGAGGCTTCTGAGTTTGTTCAAGACCGAAGTAGGAATGGGAGCTAACCCAAACCAGTAGACAGGGAGCCTGGAAAGAACAGCTTGAAGCAAAACCAGACAACAACCAAGAGAAAGGAAGTTATTAGACCAATGTGAAATCCTCTTTTCAAACTTCTATAATAACCATATCCAATCATTTGACTTGTAACCCAGGGGCTTGAGGAATTATCCAAGGTACTTGAAGCCCGAGATAAGGGGATCCATCTTATAAGGCATGAACCTGGAGATATTAAGGAGGACCTCATCATCAATATTATTGAAAAGAAAAACTGAATTTTCCAGACTGATAACCATCCCAGAGGCTTGACAAAATATTTTGAGTATAACATCAAAAGCCATCCATTCCCTCAAAGTACCAGTACCAAGAAGGATGGCATCATCCACGAAGAGGAGATGGGTAAGAGCCAATGTCGGGGTTATTTTGATACCTTTAAATAAGGCCTTTCCCCCTAGCATCATTGATCAAAATACTGATCCCTTCAATCACCAAGATGAATAGCAGTGGGGAAAGGGGACAGCCTTGCTTGATTCCTCTGGTAGCATTAAAAAAACTGGAAGGTGTACCATTTATCAAGACAACAAAATTAGTAGAAGTTAGGCACCCCATAATACAATTTACACCAAGAAGAGATACCCCTATTTGGATCAAAATAAGCCTGATGTAAGACTGGTTTACCTTATCGAAATCCTTCACAAGATCCAATTTAAGGATAAGAGCACATGTATTCTTAATCTTCACAGAGTGAAGGGTATATTGGATAATACCAATAGGCTCCACAATCTGTCTATTTTTAAGAAACCCAAATTGTTCACAGGATATTTGTTTGTCCAGGAAGGGTTTCAATCTAACAGCAATAACTTTCGATATCAGCTTATACACTAGATTGAAAAGAGAAATAGGACGGAAATCCAAGAAGGTAACAAGCTTATCCTTCTTGGGCTTAAGTGCCAAAAAGGTAGAGTTAATGGAAGGAGAGATGTGCCCAGAAATTCTGGCTAATTCAACAGCTGAGAGAATATCCTTCCCCAGTAACTCGAAAAAGTGAATATAAAACTCTACAGGCCAATCATTAGGTCTAGGGCTATGGTCCTTCTTAAAGGATTTGAGAGCGCTCTCTATCTCAGATAAGGTAACAAGATCTACAAGATCGTGAGCCTCCTCAGGAGAAATCATAGAGGGAAAAAGCATAACAACTTTGAGTTGAGCAAGAAGGAAGGTTTGTTTATCATCACAGAATAAATTGGAGAAATGAGTAAGGCCCAACAATCTCAGTGTGTAAATTGAACCAGGTGATAGATTAATTTTACTCACAACAATTAACAATT